>JACYFF010003369.1:1613099-1646131 GCA_017589665.1 Selenicereus undatus | reverse complement strand
TCATTATTTTGAATGAGAAGGACTTGGTGATTCACTATAGGCTCAAAGGACTGTGCATTTCACAGTTATGTTTTACAAAAAAATGGATTTCTTCCTCTTTAATTTCCTTATTCATTTACAGATTTGGAGAATTATCATTTAGCTCCATTTGAATAACCAATAGTGTATGTATATGATCTTGGAATTGACTATCACTAGAAAGTTTACACCACTGTTTATTTAGGTGAGATTGTTTCTAGGACAATGGTGTGGGTGTAAGGACCATGATCGAGATCCTCGGGGGTAGTCCCTCATGGATGACTGGCCACATTGTTTGGCCCCAAATAACTTTTTCTGAAAAAGTTATTTCCATTAAACCTTTTAAAACATTTTTTTATAGAAATGACATATTTGCTCAAGAGTTTAAACAAATTACATTACATGTCATAAAATTATTTTTTGTAATATTATTATAAAATAGAAAGAGTATGTAGTATCGTAGTGTTTGTTGAAGGTTTATACTTGTAGCATTTGAACCCAATTAGATCTTGAGAATTAACAAGAATAGAAGTGTTTTCTTTATTTTTATTTTTTTGAGACAAAAACAAACCATTGAAGTTACATTGTCTCTTTTATTATTTGTATGTTTTTTAGCCAGGTAGTACACTTTGTGGTGTAGATTTTTTAATTTCTCTAGTATGTTATATCAAGTTTATTGGTTCTCTTACTATGTACATTTATGAATATTTGATGTTTATACTTTAGATTATTCAGTCCCCCTTCCGACTACCTACACAATGAGCTTTGGATCGATGTAAAATAGTAACATTTGATACTATACTTTGTACAAATTGAATCTAATAAAGGCAAAGTGATTATAAATTCGTATAAATTTCAATTTCAATTTAGAAACCCCAAAAAATTTTAAAATAAGATAATAATGTTACAAAACATTGACACCATTTACATAAGTACAAATTGAAAAGAAGTAAGATACATATTGAATACAAGGTATGTAGAATTTAGTGAGAACGTAAAGTCTTATCATGAAGTTTCTCTTTTTTTTTTTTGGTGATCACAAATGAAGTTAATTTATACATATGACACCAATTTAATTCTTTTGAAAAAGAAATTGATTAATAAATTAAAAAATATTCTATTATGAAATAATTTAGAGATAAAGATATAAATGAAATTTTACCAAATATCTTTATTAGAAACAGTTAACTTTACTAAACAGTCTTTCTACAAACACCTAATTCAAACAGCTAATACAAGCAACTAATACAAACAACTAACAACTAACAGTTAATACGAACAATTAACAGTTGTTTGCCAAACATGGCCTTTATCTGCTAAACGCGTAATAACACGCAAATCAAGGCAGGTAGGACCCAATTGGGTTCCGAGTTGGGTTTCCTTGACTTCTGAATTGATTTGTATTTTCATGTCTAACTAAAATCCAATGGCTATGTTTCGATTTCTATTCTACTAGGCACCCAGTGTACAAGTTGGGTCTCAAATTTCTCATCAGGCTTTTATAAATGAAGGCACCAATTTTAGATGTCAACAGTGTGTCAAGTCTACAAAGAAGTATTTGTCATTCGGATTCTTGCTCGATCATCCCACTGAATTGTCAAGTGAGATCTTTCCATCTCTAGTTTGATTACTGACATTGTTCTCAATGTTACATGTAACACATATTAGTGTACGTGTTTTTTTATCTAACGCTTTATTATATTTCTGGTAGATTTACCTCATCGTTTAATAAGACAACTGTATTTTTTGGCTTATAAATATATACACAATGTTTTTTGGATCAAGAAACAAGAGGGAAAGATCTCAAAGTCATTTTTATAACATATGGACATGTGTGCCCTAGTCTTCCCTCCATGGAATTTCACTCAATGAGAAGAGGTTGAGAGACAATCAATGAAAGCAAAGGGAGGGTCGAAGAGGATTGTTCAGTTCCAAGATTAGCTAAATGATTAGTAGCCCCATGTTGCCTAACTATAGCAATACTCCAAAGTAGTCACCCTCCGCCAATACAAGATAAACAAACAACCTCCCTATAATTTGTCTCAACCAACTAAAAAAACAAAATCTTTTACCCTAAACTACATGAAGGCACATAAGTCAGAAGTGCCAGTTGAAAGTCTCACAAACACATTTGAATCAGGCTTGCTTTCTGACTTTCAAGCTCTTTTTCAAAAACTTGTTGTGATCCTTCTAATGGCTGGAGTTTTATTCATAATAAGAGAAAACGCCAAATTTCTTACACAAGTCTGGAGTTTTTAGGACAATCATTGTTGCACGTAGGGGAATCTTAAATTGGCTTGTTTTGCGAAGTTGCATTGCCTTGAAAAGCTCCATTGATATCAATCTTGAGCCCATTGTTATGGGGAAGGGTGTGTGGCTCTAGATTAAGGGCATGTTTTTTTTGTGGGTAAATTTCAAAGTACCAATCTCAACTTACTTTAACCTATTTCAACATACTTTTACTATTTTAACCAAGTTCAATTTATTATATAAAAAAAAAATCAACCCATTTCAACCTGCTTCAACCCACTTCAACCTACTTCAACCCACATCATTTTTTTACCCACCCCAATTTACCTACGAAAAGAACATGCCCTGAAATTTCTATTCTTGTAATAATAAAAGACGCAAAAAATTGACCTTCAGTACACTAATTTGAGAATGTATTACTGGGTAGTGGGTACCTTGTGTTCTTTTGAAATTATTTTGAGGTGATTTTCTGGTTATTGTAAACAACAAAAATTCAAATTGACAGTAATATCCTTATTTAGGCCGTGTTCTTTTCATGAGTCAGTTTTAAAATATCAACTTCAACCTACTTCAACCCACTTGAACCAACTTCAACTTACTTCAACCCACTTCCACTATTTTAACAAAGTTCAATTTCACATAAAAAAATTTCAACTCACTTCAACCTACTTCAACCCACCTAAACCGACTTTAACCCACCTCAATCTACTTTACCCTTTTACCCACCCTAATTTACCTACGAAAAGAATAGGCCCTTAGAATGATCCCAATAAATATCTCTTCGATAAAATGACTCAAGTAATTATAGATATATAAAACAATTTATTTTGCTTAAAAATGTAAATACCCAACCCACTAGTGCCACCACCACCATCTCCAACTCCTCTAGTTGACACTTCTCCCTCCTCCTCTATCTTTCTCTTCTACCATTCTCGTCACACTATTTCAGCGCACATGATGAGACGAGAAATGAGATGATGATGCTAACGTTGACGATGGGGTTCTTGATAAAGAGGATGGCTGGTTTGTAAGTCTTGAAGATTTCCCCGATTTGGGTCCTTGAAAACCCCCTTTTTGAGTTCCATTCAAATGTAGATTAATATGAGCAGAAGGAGAGTAATAATCAAGAACTGGGGTTGCTGCGAAGGATTTTAGGATGCCAATGATGAAAGACACATGGGATTTCGCCTAAAATTGTTATGGGTCGGGATTTTGGATGGTCTTCTTGAAAATTTTATTATTCAATTTTTTGAATAATCAACAAATAAGTGAATGAATAATGAATTTAATTTAACTATTAGCGGATAGCTATTTAGATAAGCGGTTGAAATAAATGTATTCGGTAAATTTAGTTATTGTGTTAACTGATTAATGTAAATTAGTATAAAAGAATATATACAATTTCCAAATATAAAATTTTCAAAGGATATTTTTTGACCAAAAAATATGAAATGCTACTTTTAAATGCCAAAAGCTAATACCGTTGGCTTTTCAGAAAAGTTTTTCAAAATGCTAAATGTTATTTGAAATGCTAGCCGAAACACTAGGTTACCGGAAACTAAAAATTGACTGATTAGTGCATTGACTTGATCAAAACACTAATCGGTGTTCAATACGCTGTTGCCGAATAAGGCTTTAGAAACATTATTTGAAACGCTAAACGCTACTTGAAATGGTCGTCCAAATGTTACATTATCAAACACCAACAATTGACTGATCATTGACTTAGTCAAAATGTCATACGCTACTTCAAATGCTGTTACCGAACACAACCTATCACCTATGTATATTTTTAACAAACTAAGTTTTTTTTTTCCTTTGTATGTTTTTATATTTACTTGAGTCATTTTATCGGATGTCTTCTAAAAGACTTTTACTTGAGTCATTCTAAATAAGGGTATTATTGTCAATTTGGTTTTTTTTGTTGCTCACAATGACTAAAAAATCACCTCAAAGTAATTTGAATAAATCACAAGGTAAGCTATGATATATTCTCGAATTAAGGGGTCCTAAAATAGTTACCACAAAATAGTAGATACCCAACGACAACTTTTTAGTGGGTGCAAGGGTAATTTCTTATGTGCTCCTGAAAAAATATGTTTTCATCGTTTACGTGTATATTTATTATATATTATTTTGTTAAAATATATTTACTGATATGACTTTTAGAAGTGTATGCTCTCACGAATGTGATATACTTATTGGGATGCAAGGTACTAGGACTGGAGTTTATGTTTTTCTTAAATATTTATGTAATTATAATACTATTTTTGGCTCTTTTATATTATTTAGTAATTTTAATAGGTTTTCTTAAATATTCTTTAAAACTTCCCTCATTCTATAAAGCCTTCATTCCTCCAAAATATCAATTTCCTAAATTCCATCACACCATAAATTATTTTATTAAACATTATTTGCATTTTCTCTTAAATAAATTTAATTTGTATTATGTAATTGAGGGGTTGGAGGTGTTTAAGAAATAAAAAACCAAAAGTGGAAGCATCCCTTTCAAAATTAAAATTAAGGGGCATTTTCGACATTTCAACTATTTTAGTCAATTTTAGCCTAAAAGCTGCGGGTGTGACGACATCGTTTCCTGGAAAGAATCCCAAAATTGATGGATTATTAATATTTTAGTACCCGAGATAACTAACATTATTTTTTTTATCCTGAGTTTTTTGAATTAATTTTTTGGTATTTTAACATTTGTATTTAATTATAATTTAGTTTATTTAATTATAATTTAGTTCAAAAATTATGATTATACTTTTTTATCTTAATTTTTCACTTTTATTTTCCTTCGATTCTCTCTCTTTCCTCCTCTATTATCCTTGTTGCCTCCCTTTCATCATCATCATGTAGAGAAAAAATAAAAAGTCAGCACACCTCCCTCCTTCTCCAACAATGACGTTTGAGTTCTCCTTCCTTCTCCTTTTACCAGTAGCATGTATTTCTTTTGGGGATTTTGCGGACAAGGAAGGGTGTAAACTGTTGCTAAATATTTTGGGGGAGGCAGCAAAGAAAACAGAGGAGGAAAGAGAATTGAAGGAAAATAAAAGTGAAAAATTAAGACAAAAGGGTATAATCGTAATTGTTGAACTAAATTATAACTAAATACAAACGTGAAGGTATTAAAAAATTAGTTCAAAAAACTCACGGTAAAAAAAATTAATGTCACTTATCTCAAGGTACTAAAATGTTAATAATTTTTTGAATCAACAAACTATAGGGCACCTCATAATACATTCTCAACTAAAGGAGTATTAAGATAATTACATAAAGCAAAATGATAAGTGTCTTGTAGAAAAATACTTTATGTGTCTTTTTTCGCCTAAAATATATCTCATCACATATTAAAATGGGAAAATTATATGATTGAATAGTAGAAGATTGTCAAAATTTATAAATTGTATAAAATCATCTTTTTACACATAATCTTTCACATTTACAAAATTACACATGTGATATGCCTCATGGATAGAGTTGATCCGGTTAGAGTATCGGTTTGTAGTTGTTGGCGTAACTAACGAATATTAAAGTTTTACAACTCATAATAAGTTGTACTTAATAAAAATTTGGTGTTTTTAAATCATAAAACATATTACTTTGAGTTAGGATAAGACATTTAAGAGTGTTTTGCAGCAAGACACGTATCATTACCTTTACACAAAATAGAATGTACTTTAGAGCCCTTTTGGGGGGGGGGGATAGAAGATAGAGATAGACAAAACTGATCCGACATGATTACTAACCTGAAAAGATACAAAGTTAAGTGAATTTAGGTACAACTTTTCAACCCGTTTAATTAAATGAGTTATGTGTAAGTTGAGATTTTCGGCATGAAAAATTACCTATTTAACCCATTTAACTAACTAAACGGGTAAATAAGTCAACTCATTTTTTTTGTTTATCATTTATCTATTTACCATTTTATTAGATAATTAAGAATATAAAAATTAAAAATAAATATGCAGATGTGAATTACGATGAATTAGGGGAGTTTTAGAGAGTAATTGTTTAATGTGATCTGTAAACTTAATTTTTAATGCTACATAATTACGTATTAGTTGATAATATTTAAAGGGTAAATGGGTAATTACGTGATCAAACTCGACTTGTTTATTTTAAACGAGTTAAGCGGGTTAACTCGTTTAAAAACTAAATAGGTACTAGTTAAGATTTTCCAACCTGTTTAATAAACGAGTTAGGCTCGGATTAAACAATTCTCAACTTGTTTAAAGTTTGATGTAAGCACGAAACTTACCTAATCTGACCTATTTCCTAACTCTAGCAGAAAACATGCGTGGATTTATTGTGTAGTATATGAATTATTAGGTCTATACCTTGTTGTATCTCCTTACATTAGTCAATGGCAAAATGTCACATGCTCACATGCATGGTGATAAAAAAAAGCGTCTAAAAGTCATTATGCATAAAAAAGAGCTTGAATATGCTCATGAACTTCAATGAAATAAAAGGAGAAAGAAAATAGAAGCCAAATTATTTGGATCCCTTCACATTGGTCGCAGTAGGAATGAGTGGTTCTGAGTACCCGTATAAAAATTTGAGAGAACCAAAACCGAAATCGAAATTGATTAAACTGATTTTTAACTTTTGGAAATCAAAATTGGAAACTACTGGTTTGATACCAATTTAGAGGTACTCACCATGCCTAAAATGGAAATTTTAGCATTTAAAAAGTTTTTATTTTTCATTTTTTGGGAGTGAGAGGGAGATATTTGATATCTTACCTACCCTTCTCTCTTATCTCGAAACCAAAAAAAAGTTCATTCAATTGACAGGTTTTTTTTGTCTTAATAACTCGTAAAATACAGGCAGTCAAACTCTCTAAGCGGAGGTCGTCTCCTAAGGTTTTCCTAAGTAAACCTTACTTTACGATTCTCCGGAGTGTGAGGACTTCGCCCTCGCGGCGGCGTAGGGTTAGGATCGACTGGCTCAGGCTCCGTTCTATGAGCAACTATCACCAACTCTGTTTTGGTTGGGTTCAGGGTCCTTCCCTGTTTACGTGTGGTGGAAGTTAGGGTGTGCTGTGGTTATGGCAGACGATTTGGCAAGGGACTGGAAGAAGTTGAGCCTGACTGAAGCAGAGGACGAAGTTATAGAATTTGATCATGACCAAGGAGATAATGTCAATGCACAAGTTTCTTTGTGTTTGATCGGAAAACTTAATACAAAGAACTCTTTCAATCCAGAAGTGCTGAAGCAGACTATGCGTAATATTTGGAGACCATCCCATGGCTTGGTTATCACTGATCTTGAACAAAATTTATTTGCTTTTCAATTCTTCTCTAATAGTGATAGAGACTGTGTTCTCGAGGAGGGACCATGGGCTTTTGATGGTCACTTACTTCTTCTGAAGACTTTGGATGCTAATGAGTAGCCTTCTAAAATAGAGTTCACCAATGCTAGATTCTGGGTCAAAATTTATGACTTGCCCATGAACATGAGAAACCAAAAATTTGTAGAACTCCTGGGTAATAAAATTGGTCTCTTTGTTGAGTTTGATCAAACAGATTTACTCATTCCTTCAAAGGCTCTGAAAATTAGAGTTGATTGCCCTCTCGACAAACCCCTTTGTAGGGGCCTCATGCTGAAAATGAACGGAATGCCCACTTGGTTCAAGATGAAGTACATCAAATTACCAGACTTCTGCCATGTATGTGGCTTATTGGGTCACGTATACCGACGTTGCGTCCTTTATGATCCTACTATTCCTGAAACAGACTTATAGTACGGATCGTGGATAAGAGCCACCTCTGTCAAGAAAAAAGCTCAGGAACACGAAAAGGAAATTCTACAAGAAAGACAAAGGCTGCTCAACCTGCGGGAATCTGGTAAAGGGAATAAGGTTAAGGTTAGATTGAATTTTGATAAGTCTGCAGTGACCGATATGAATATTGACACTGAGATAATCACTGTGGGCGGCGAGATGGCGAAAAGAAAGAAGGTCGACACTGATAGTGGATCACCGAAGGATGCTAAGGTCTGAGCTATAGAGGATTCGGGAGCCAATGCTAACTCTAAAGATCAAGCGGCAGAGGTTGCATCGCAACCCCGTCGAAACAAATGAGTCTCCTTTGTCTGAACTGTCAGGGTCTTGGCAAGCCTCGAGCAGTTACCGATCTCCAACGTTCTTTCGGGGGTTGTAGGCCCCGTTTAGTTTTCCTCTCAGAAACTAAATTGTCTGCTGTAGAGATGAGAGACTTTGTGGCCCAGTTTGAAGACTTCATGGGTGTGTATGTGGAAGAAGGGCCTTGCTGTAAACCTTCTTTCCTATGCAACTAACCATATTGACATTTCTGTTAACTGAAACAAGGACAGTGGTGAGTGGAGGTTCACGGGTATATATGGTTTCCCTGAAACAGCAAACAAGGTTATGACATGTGAGTTACTCATGGATCTCAAACACCGGTCTACCCTTCCCTGGTTAATCGGAGGCGATGTCAATGAAATCCTTTATAATTTTGAGAAGCGGGGGGGGGGGGGGACCCTTAAAATCCCAAGCTGTACTAGATGCTTTTCGGGATACATTAAATGCTCGTGACCTTTTTGATTTGGGCTTTCCGGGTTAGGAATTCACGTGGTGGAATGGGCAAGATGTTGTTCGCTCTGTAGAAGAAAGGCTCAATCGATTCTGTGCCGGTTCGCACTGGAGCGCCTTATTCCCTAACGCCAGAGTCACTCAGGTGGACGATGATTTCTCTGATCACCTGCCCATGCATCTAAAAGTCTTCGCATGCCACACTTAGCATAATAAGACCAAACGGAGGAGGTTTGAGAACTTCTAGGCCCTGGATGACCGTTGTGAGGGGGTGATCTCAAATGCTTGGATGTCTATAAACCCGGATGACCCCGCTATGCGGTGCTCAGAAAAAACAAAGCATTGTATGGGGGACCTTAGCACTTGGAACCACGAGGCTTTTGGGAACATCCAGCTAGAAATTAAGAAGCATCTTAATTTACTAAAACAAACCTGGGATGCCCGTGCTGGAAAACTCATTTTTTAACACCATTAGTGATATCAGGAGAAAGGAAGAGGTGCTTTGGTGGCAAAGGTCAAGAACCGACTTCTTAAAATTTGGAGGCCGCAACTCGGGATGGTTCCATAACAAGGCAAATAGGAGGAAAAGCACAAATCACAGTGCAGAGCTAAAAGATGTGGACGACCAGGCTTATAGAGATATTGATAACTTTGAAAGGATCATTGTGACTTATTTTAGCTCGCTTTTCAATACAGAAGGCACTTTGCATATGAGTTCTGTCATCAATAAAGTCCACGCAACGGTCACCACCGAGATAAATGATGCATCCCAGGAAAGCTCCTGGCCCCGATGGTATGAATCCTTATTTCTTCCAAAAGTTTTGGCCTATTGTGGGAGATGTCACGCAAGCTGTTCTCAGTATCCTAAATGGAGGTATTTTTCTGCAATTGTTCAATCACACTCATGTTGTCCTTATCCCAAAGAAGAACAACCCGAATGAAATATGTGACTTTAGGCCCATCAGTCTTTGTAACGTGGTTTACAAACTAGTTACGAAGGTCATAGCTAGTAGGCTTAAAACCTATCTCCCTGCTATGATTACTGAGAACTAAAGTGCTTTCGTACCTGGCCGCATGATTACATATAATATTCTTGTAGCCTTTGAATTCTTCCATGACATGAATCTCCGCCCCCGGGTTAATGGCAACATGGCCATCAAACTTGATATAGTTAAGGCCTTTGACAGGGTCGAATGGTTCTTCTTGCGTGTTGTTATGTTAAAACCGGGTTTCAGAAGTGGCTGGGTTAAGCTGGTTATGAAATGTGTTGAATCTGCAACCTTCTCTTTTATCATTAACGGAGAACCTAGAGGCTTTTTGAGACCCAGTAGGGGTATTCGACAGGGTAACCCCATCTCTCCCTACTTATTTTTGTTCTGTACTGAGGGTTTGTCATATCTACTAAATGATGCAGTCGAGCACAACACTACACTCTGCATGGCTACACTTTATGTCTCGGGGCGCTTTTTGTTTCCTATCTCTTGTTTGCAGATGATTCCATTATCTTTTGCAGGGCCACTAAGGAGGAAGCCCAAACGATGAAATCTATTTTGCATGATTTTGAGTAGGCCTCAGGTTAAAAGATCAATCTCGTGAAATCTAATGTGCTATTCAGAAAAGGCATTCCCCCGCAATGTCGAGACAAGATCTTGTTGACTCTTGACATCCGGGAAGTTCTCTCCTATGATAAGTACCTTGGCCTCCTTTGTCGTATTGGCAAATCCAAAAAGAAAGCCTTCATGCCTTTAAAGAATCGCGTCTATAAAAGAATTAACGAGTGGATGGGTAAAAATCTTTCTTAGGCTGGTAGGGAAGTGCTCATAAAGGTTGTGGCCTAGGCTGTCCCTACCTATGCTATGAGTGTGTTCAAGCTCCCGAGGGATTTTACCGAAAGTATCCAGTCATCTATCCTTAATTATTGGTGGGGTCACGATGATACCAAACGCAAGATTCATTGGGTAGCCCAGAACGAGCTTTGCAGAAGCAAATTTCAGGGTGGGTTGGATTTTAGGAATCTTGAGGCTTTTAACTTGGCGCTGCTTGCCAGGCAAGTTTGGAGACTTTTGCATGCGAAGCACTCCCCAGTCTATAAAGTTCTCAAAACTAAGTACTACCCCTTATGTGGTATTCTTGATGCTGAAATGGGTTCTAATCCCAGCTTCACATGGTGCAACTTATGTCAAGCTAGATGGGTCGTTGAAAAAGGTTCACACTGGCTTGTTGGTGATGGTTGGTCTTTGAATATTTGGGACTTGAAATGGGTATCAAGGCCTGCCTCCTTTAAGCTTGCTACTACTGTTAAACTCGAAACGAGCCTCATTCGAGTGGAGGATCTCATCGACTGTGACCGTGGGGGGTGGACCCACACTATGGTTCATTCCCTTTTTTGCCAATGGATGCCGAAACTATCCTGAATATCCCCTTATGCACTTCATGGCCACGGGATAAGCTTACATGGCATTTTTCCTCTATAGGTGAGGTTTTGGTGAAAACGACTTATCACCTTATTATGCAGGTTTATAACGATGATGTCCCAGAATGTAGCAGTCCCCTTTTTGCTTCCTTTTAGAAGAGCCTCTGGTTAATGGACATACCCGCGCGCATGAAGATGTTTGCCTGGAGGGCTTGCTCCAATGCCCTCCCAGCTAATGCTACCCTAGCCAACAGGTTTCATTTCGTAGACGCAAGATGTGGGCTCTGTGGGCATCTTCAGGAATCTACAGTTCATGCCCTACTCGAGTGTGAACATGCTGCTCAGGTATGGAACTGCTCCCCCTTTGCGGAATTCATTCGTGATCGAACCTTCAGAAGCATTCAAGATGCCATACATGCTGCTTCCCAAGTCGATTCTGCGACGATTGGTGAGTTCATTGCGGTTATGTGGTCTTGTTGGAATCAATGTAACGAGTGCCTCTTCACTAATGCCAGTTTCTGTCCTAGACGTGCCATTACCAAAGCCCTTGATTTTGTATGAGAATTTAGAGAAGTAGACCAGCACTTCCAGGCGCCTCGCTCATCCTCCCCCTCCTGTTGGACTGCCCCTATTAGGGGGTTAGTGAAGATCAATTTTGATGGAGCTAAACTGGGAGATTGGGGACGCGGTTGGGGAGCTGTGGGTCGTGACTCAAATGTGGTTATTCTGTTTGCTGCTGTTAAACAAAATTCAGGCTTCAATGACCCTGAGACAGAGGAAGCAAATGCCTGTTTTTTTCCCATTCAACAGGCTTGGGCGCTCGGCTACTAGGAGATCATTATTGAAGGTGACTGCTCCAATATAATTTCCAAGCTGAAGAAGCGTTCTATCCCTAACACTTCCACTGGGTTTTTTTGCTGATATTCTGAACCTTGTTAGTCGTTTTGATTTTTGCAGTTTTTCTTATGTGAAGAGAGTTGGGAATAGGGTAGCTCATACCTTTGCCCATCTCCAACCTTATTCCTGTTTGCTTAGGGAATGGCTAGGAGATGGCCTGGATCATGCCCTCGATCTGCCTTTGAAGGACTTATGTACTGCTTCCAATTCCACGTAACCTAAGTCCCCAACTTTCTATCCAAAAAAAAAAACTCGTAAAATAGGATGATTTAAGTTTCAATTAATAGTAAAAAATTATTTGATATTGAGTTAAATTCACTACTCAAAGAGCCATCTCTGTAGATAAAGAAATCAAAAAGAAATTTTTTTTGAGAAATAAGAGAAAAGTTAAGGAAAAACCATAAAGATAATATTTTTCCTTCACGCTAAACCGATTCTCAAATCGACTTTGAATAATTATTTGGAAACTAAAACTACTTGAATCAATTCCCTATTTTTTAAAAAATAAACTAGGACCATTTGATCGATGTCCATAATGCTTTTAGAGCTTGTCCAGCGTTTGGCTCGCCTGCCTCGGCAGATGCTCCAGGCGGCTCGCAAGGCTGGCCGCGAGCCTCGAGCTGGCTTAGGCCTATTTTTCTTGCGTTTTTTGTTTTTAATCTGTATCAGTATTTTATTTTTTATTTTAAAAAAGAAGTTGTGTGTTGTAGAGTGAGCCCATAAATATTATTTTATTTGGCGAGCTTAAATTGTAAGCCTTACATTAAAAAGAGGGAGAATTATAAATTGAAAAATTAATTCACAAATGTGGCATATATAGTGAGCCAAAAAACTGACTCACCACCCCTAGGAATGGTGTTATGGTATCCATTATCCAAAGCACCGTGGCGCCGTGCTCGCCTCAGAGCATTGGTAGCGGTTGACACGCGAGGCAAGTGGTGGGGTTCACGTATCTGCTGCGTGCCAAACTTGCTCCCTCAGTGGCGTGGAAACGCGTGTGACACGCGGGGCAGCACGCTTGTGCTTGTATCCAAGCGTGTCATTGCTCATATTTTTAAAATATGTATATATTTTTTTTGAGGTAAGTATATAATTTTTAAATGATTTTAAAAATAGGTTGTGTGTTATAAGGTGGGTCCATGACAAATATTTTTATTGGATAATTAAAATTGAGTTCCATAAGTTGGAGAAGTGATAGAATGCAAGTTTTAAAATTGTAGAACTTTTGCTGACGTGGCAGGCCAGAGTTTCAAAATCTGGAACTCCATTGGAAATGTTCTCATGTTAATGGAATCGGTACTGTAAAATTGTGGAACTTTTGCTGACGTGGCAGGCCAGAGTTCCAAAATCTAAAACTCCACTGGAAATGCTCTCACGTTAATGAACTTCAATGAAATAAAAGCAGAAAGAAAAAAGAAGCCAAATTATTTGGATCCCTTCACATTGGTCGTAGTAGGAATGAGTGGTTCTGAGTACTCATATAAAAATTTGAGAACCAAAACCGAAATCGAAATTGATTAAACTGATTTTTAACTTTTGGAAATCAAAATTGGAAACTACTAGTTTTGATACCAATTTAGAGGTACTCACCATGCCTAAAATGGAAATTTTAGCATTTAAAAAGTTTTTATTTTTCATTTTTTGGGAGTGAGAGCGAGATATTTGATATTTTACCTACCCTTCCCTCTTATCTCGGCACCAAAAAAAAGGTCATTCAATTGATAGGTTTTTCTTGTCTTAATAACGCGCAAAATAGGATGATTTAAATTTCAATTAATTGTAGAAAATTATTTGATATTGAGTTGAAATTCACTACCCAAAGAGCCATCTTTGTCGATAAAGAAATCCAAAAGAAAAAAAATTGAGAAATAAGAGAAAAGTTAAGGGAAAACCAGAAATATAATATTTTTCCTTCATGCTAAACTGATTTTCAAATCGACTCTAAATAATTATTTGGAAACTGAAACTAGTCGAATCGGATTTCCTATTTTTTTAAAAATAAACCAGAACCATTTGATCGATTTCTGTAATGCTTTTAGAGCTTGTCCAGTGTTTGGCTTGCCTGCCTTGGCAGTTGCGTCGGACGGCTTGCAAGGATGGCCGCGAGCCTCCCGGCTTAGGCCTATTTTTCTTGCATTTTTTGTTTTGAATTTTTATCAGTTTTTTATTTTTTATTTTAAAAAAAAGTTGTGTGTTATAGAGTAGGTCAATGAGTATTATTTTATTTTGTGAGTCAAAATTATAAGTCTTACATAAAAAAAAAATTATAAATTAAAAAATTAATTCACAAGCTGATATGAGATAGATATTGAGCCAAAAAATTGAATCACCCTCTAGGAATGACAAAGTCTATATCATATATTCAACTGTATGTACTCTCATATAATGTATAAATAATTATATATTAAAATATAAAATATATGATAAATATATTAAAAAAAAAAATATAAAATAAATATAAAAGCACGTATTTTCACATGTATATAATAATTTGCTTAGGAATGGTGTTATGGTATCCAAAGGACCGTGGCAACGTGCTCGCCTCATATGTCATATCAATGGAATCGGTACTGTAACATTCTGTAAAAATCAGTGCGACTCCAACATGCTTTCAATTTTCAAATTCAAACGCCACTTCGGTTGGTCTCCACTCTCCAGCCCTTCTTCAGTATCTCCTTCGTTCTTCTCTCTTCTTCACCCCACCAAAAACCCTAACAAAACCCTTCTTCAATTTCCCTCCTCTACATCAGCAATCATGTCCTGGGCTTGTTCTTCTTGCACCTTCGTCAACCCTCCCTCACAAAAGACCAACTGTGAAGTCTGCTTAACCCCATTTTCATCATCATCGTCATCATCATCATCATTGTCTTTATCATCATCTTCCTCACCCCCTAAATGGGCTTGCAAGGCCTGCACTTTCCTCAATTCTTACAGCCGTTCAAACTGCGAAATTTGCGACACTCGATCTTCTCTCTCCTCTCTGTCCAACTTCGAGGACCTTGATCCTATTGATGATTTGGGTGGGTCCTCTGTTGGGTCGGTGTTTTTCCCTTTGCGACGTTGTAATACCACCACGGTGCAAGACTCAGATGGGTTTCGTGATTTGGGTGCTAAAGAAACGTTTCGAAATGGCAGTGAACGTGTTGGGAGGGAGATTGAATTGGGGGGTGCCCGGAATTCTGCTTCTAAGAGGGAATTTGAAGACCCAGTTGCAGGTTAGTGTGGAATACCAATTGAAGTTGCTTTCTTTATGGTGGGTTGAATCCATTTGACGTATGGTGGAGCTTGGAAGGCGTTTTTCATGTGTCTTTTTAATTTTCTTTTCTTTGTATCTTCCTCTGTCCATGGGGCCTGTTTGGGATGCGTATCTCACCATTCACATTCCCTGTGGATAGTTGTTAGTGTAAAGTACAATGTTATATGATCAATCTCATGCAAATAGTCTGATCGAATTTCTTCATGTCGTCTTGAAAATTGCTTTGCTGAGACTAGGTTGGGAGTGTACACCGAAGTGTATGATTGGGCTATTCTGAGGGATTTTTTTTCCTTTTTGGTCTAATTTGAATTATTTAAGTGGCAAATGTCATGTCAGTCTTGTTGCATTTGATTTTCCAATGGTTGAGAATTTAGTATTATTGTTTGGAAGGAAAGGTTTGAAGTAACTTAGCTTGTGAAAGCCTACTAGCCAAAGCATTTTCCATTTTCATTTCTTTGATGAGTAGGATAACTCTTAGTTTATGTCTCCATGGTTGGAGGCTCCACTGTTCTAGTGCAATGTCTCCTGTTGATGGAGAGCAATGAAGTCAAGAATTATATAGGCATTGTTGATTGCATGCCCATGCTCCGTGAAAACCTTGGTCCGCTTCAATTTGCGTAAGTTGCATCTGAGGGTACTTTGTGGTATACTCGTGGTTCTTTTATTGCGAAATCATCCTATGACAGTTTGGTTTATGCGGAGACCACCTGTAAGATGGTTTCATTTAGAAGATTGTTGCTCTGAAGGTAAGCTTAGGTAGCATACAAAAGGGTTACTGCTTTAGGAAATGTTTTTCTCTTTCTCTACCAAGCAAAGGATACTCCCCAGTATGCTTAGGGATCATTTGGGGGGGGGGGGGGTTATGTCACTTTTGGTCTTGTTTTCATCCGTTTTTATGAATAAAGTAACTCAGCAAATTGTGTGTAATACACTGTACTTTTGGTTTGCATCCTGTGCTACGTTGTGGCTTTTATCTTTGTATATTGTGCAGTCCTGAGTGTCTAAGGTGTTATGGCTAAAATATGTGCAGAGGTTTGGTCCTTTATACAGACAATGTTTTATATATTCATTGCTTCGCTACTTGCTTTAGTTCATCTTTCTGCAAATGGCCTGCAATTATACTCACTGTTCTGCATTACCATGCCATTGCCTCCGCCACCGGGCTCCAAAAGTAAAAAGAAAAAAAAAAGAAACAAAAGCGCGCTTGCACACACACAGAAGGGGGGGAGAGAGGGTTCATTTGAGTTGTGTTGTGTCCTTGAATCATGGGCATTGACAATACTGTTTGTGTTTTTAATATTAAAATTGGTTGCTCGATTAGATCAGTATAACTTAAGTTTATGATATTGTGCGATTTGGTGATGCACATTGTTATATGTTGATATTTTGTGCGGCAGAAGATACCGACACTGTCAATGGCTCTCTTAGGACAATGAAGACAGAAAGAGTTGGAGCGGAGAAGGGTTCACTATCGGTGAAGATTGCAAGGAATGCTGAAGGGAATGGCAGTTCTAAGAGAAAATTGCGAGATCTAGGTGATTTCATTGAGAAACCTGTTGCGTTAGATAGCTTTCAGGGTATCAAATCTTCTGGGAAGGCAGCGTCACTAGGTTTGTATCTAGATTTACATATATGTTAAGTAATTCGGCAACGTTTAATTGTTTTTTTACCTTTATTTTCATTACAAATCAATTCTTAACTTATGAATACTTTGACGCAGTTGATTGGTTTAATTGGTTTGCAATAAAGCTGTTTATGGTGTGTCTTTCTTGCAGAATACTCTAGTCCTAATGGCTTCATTTGTAACTGCTTCTAAATTTAAATGTTGGCCTATAAAATTGGTCATAAATTTTACATGCTTGACCTGTTATTTTTCTTCTTTTGATCTTCATGAGACTGTTGTTTCCATCAAAGCCTTCCGCAAAAGAGAGCCATTCTAAAGTGGTGGATGAAAGATTGTCTTCAGTGGTCTGCAGTAAAGTAATCGCCTCTGGTTGTTATTCTACTAGTTATACATAAGGTTTACATCAACTTATGATGAGTTGAAATGTGAATGCTTGATTTTGGAGCAATTTCAATCTATGTTTCCTATGTGGTGCTTGGCAAGTTGATTATGAGTACTAAGCTGGGTCTGGTTGTTATAGATTTTTTCATTGCATGTTTAAATGGTCAAGCCTATTTGCAGAGCAATGATCAGTTGATGGATAACATACTTTCATTCTTAGTACATTTGTTGGTGTATGCCCTGATCTTGATAAAACGTGGCAGAAAATTCCAATGTGATCAACGGCTTTGGCAGAGAGAAACAGGCTACAGCCGGAGGCGCAGATAAAGCTTCAGCCTTGGAGGAGATTGTAGACAATGCCGGTGATAAGAAAGTTTCTGGTGAAATAAAGATTCTTTCTTACAATGTCTGGTTCAGAGAAGACCTAGAGGTACATCGGCGGATGCAAGCAGTTGGGGACCTCATTCAGCTACACACTCCTGATGTCATTTGTTTCCAGGTTCAAATTTGCATCACTGTTTCATGAGCTGTTAGCCTTTGAATGACTGCATTGTTAACTTGCCTTCGTAACTTCGTTTGTTGTAGGAAGTTACTCCCAATATATATAGCATTCTTCAAAAATCTACGTGGTGGAAGAGATATCACTGTTCAGTTTCCTATGAGAGGGCAGCCTCTGAGGCGTATTTTTGCATGCAGGTGACCATCATTTCTTTCCTTTTTGCATTTGTGGAGCATAGTTTACAAGTCAATTTTGAATGTCAGTTTTGCTGGGTACTAGCTATAGAGTATTGCAGAATTTAGCATCAATGATGTAACCTCCTTGGGTTTTGGCGCTATCCTCTTGTGGCATGATACCCCTGTGGGCATCACCCAGACTTTTGCTAATTGCCCTATGGACTAGTTCTCCGTGGAGAAATATTGTAGGCTGTAGACTTTCATGCATCTATACCAGGCGAACTGACTGTTTTTATTGTTCACAATGATCAAGTCTTTTGATGAATGAATTATTTGCTTGTCGGGGTAAGGCTGCATTCATCCAACCCCTTTTGTGAGGTCCACTCTAGGCTTGGTACTGTTGTACTGAACTCTCATTGTTGATAAACATGTTTGGTGTTATGACATGGTATTGGATTCTTTGCAGCTGGCCAAACTTCCAGTAAAATCATTCAGATGCAAGCCATTCAGCAATACTGCAATGTGCAGGGAACTCTGCATTGCTGAAGTTGAAGTAACAAAAGACAAGTCACTGGTGATTGCAACTACCCATCTTGAGAGCCCTTGTCCAGGGCCCCCGACTTGGGACCAAATGTTCAGCAAGGAGCGTGTCAACCAAGCAAAGGAGGCCATAGCCTTTCTTCAAAAATACCCAAATGTGATATTCTGTGGGGACATGAACTGGGATGACAAACTCGATGGCCAGTTCCCCTTTGTTGAAGGATGGTTTGATGCTTGGGAGAAGCTCAGACCCAGTGAAATTGGGTGGACATATGATACAAAGTCTAACAAAATGTTGACTGGAAATCGAACATTGCAGAAACGGCTTGATCGATTTATTTGCTACTTGCCCGATTTCAAGATCAGCTGCATAGAGATGATTGGCACCGACCCAATACCGGGCTTGACATACAGCAAGCAGAAGAAAATGAAGAACAAAATCCAGGAATTGACACTCCCGGTCTTGCCTAGCGATCACTATGGCTTGCTTCTGACATTCAGTGGCAGTTAAGAAGGGTCCAAACTTACTAGTCGTGATCCTGTTCGTTTTTGCTTTTGTGCCCACAACCAAGTATTTTTGGCTTGCTAGGTAGGCAGTGTTTTTTGTGTAGGGTGGAAGGTATTGGGCCATCATGGCTTTCCTGTTTTCAGAGCTCCTAGCTTTGAGGTTTTGTACCTGTCGTTTTGGGTGATGGTCATGATGAAAATGCTAAGGCCTCGCGATTCTGCTACTTGCGGCAATTTCTTATCTACTCCTGGGTGTATATACTCTCATTGTCTAACTATATTTGTTTTTCATGCGTGTATTTGTTATCTATTAATTTTTTAAGATATATTTGCTGAAAGGAGTATGTGCTCCCATGACTCCATGAGTATGATATACTTACTGGCTACTTACTGAGCAAGATGTCTATTGAGCATCGATCATTAAACAAAGATATTGATATTCCACTGGTAATTATATCGGTTTGAATGGAAGCCTATTTAATATGTGTACTACTATATAGAATATGGATATGCAATATTTTAAAGTTATAAAATTAAAGTAAAATATTTGAAACAAAATAAATAAATTATGTAAACATATTAGTATTGATGCAAAAAGCTGGTATGAATCAATTAGTCTACGTAGGTTTTTAATCTGCCATGCTCACCCTTCCGACTCCTCTTGGGACTCAGGAGCCTTACAGCAATGCAAATGGATGCAAGCCAGCCTAGCCAGGACGACACTGGGTCAACGGGGAGGGCCAGAGTCCCAAGACAGAAAAACAGAAAACAACATCAATTTATTGCGGTGAGCGTGGATCGAACACGCGACCTTCAGATCTTCAGTCTGACGCTCTCCCAACTGAGCTATCCCCGCTTGGTGGTTTTGGTGTTGGTTAGCTATTTATTCATTATTGTCTGACACGAATAGCCCGTACCGAAACCCAAATCAGCACGGGCAATTTCTTAGGTGCTCTCGGGAGCACATAGTCTCGTTATCCATGTGTATATATTTTTCACGAGTATATTTGTTATATATTCATTTTTTAATATATATTTAATGATGTGGCTCGTAGGAGTATATGCTCATAGGAGTATGATATACATATTAATCTGCACGGGAAATTAACATAGAATCAGTTGACCTTAGAGCACTAGCAACCGTAGACACGCGAGGTAAAGAGTGGGACCTGTGTGTCTGCTGCGTGCCAATTTTGCCTTCCCAGCCACATTGAAACGCTTGTGACACCTAGGGGAGCACGCCTATGCGTGTCTCCCCTGCGTGTCACTGTTTAGCTTTTTAAAATATTTTTTTTTGCTTTTTTTTTTGGAAGTATATATAATTTTTAAATGATTTAAAAAATAGATTGTGTGTTATAAGGTGGGTCCATGACAAATATTTTTATTGGATGATTAAATAAATTGAGTTTCATATGTTGGAGAAGTGATGGAAATATGAAATGCAAGTTCCACAATTTTGGAACTTTTACTAACGTGGCAGGGTTCTAAAATTTGGAACTCCCACTGGGAATGCTCTTACCATCGCTCAACTTGAATTTGAATTAAGCAATTTGTACGCTAGGTTTTTGAGAGTAGTCATGATTATTCAGAGTATGTTGGATAAAATTTTAATTATTTTAGTAATGATTAACTGTTTTACTAACTATTAGAGATTTTACTCGTGATTAGTTGTAATCCACTGGTGTTTACTGTTAGTTGTTCAATTAGTGATTTAAAATAAATGTATTTGGTAAATATAACTATTGAGATAACAAATTTATGTAAAATGACTAAAAAGGACAAAAAAAAAATAGTTTTAGTAAATAAAAAGAAGAATTTTGTAATTTACAATGCAAACACTAAGTAGAGGTTCTTAAAAGCTACTTTTAGTAACTTTTGAAAAACACTGCATAAACCTCTAACTACTACCTTATTCACTACTTTACCGAATACTTACAAGTAGTAGTAGCCCATAACATTTTGATAGCTACAAATCTCTAACCTCTACTTTAACCTCTATTACCGAACACGCCTTAAATCCGTATAATGGGCTTAATCTGATGCGTTGCCTAGACCTAACAGGTCTGGAAACAAATTGGACAATGCATAATACAATCTATTTCGTCCTAAGGTCTAGAATCCCACAATTCAAACCCAACTTGAAATTTAGTCAGCCTAAACATGAAGTCTACCTTGTGAATTCGTGTATGTATTATAGACAATTAATTTTTTTATTCTATCCTACAAATATATTTTATATCACATAAATTGATCAAAATTTTATTATTTAGTTATGCTTAGCCAAAAAGATAATTTCACTGTAAAATATTCAATATATATTCAATGAGATGTTTGATTTAGTAATTCTCCACTCTGTTTATTTGCAAAACGATTTTCAGGCTCAAGTCGTTAGAGATATTATGAGGGTTTTGTTGGTACGAAGAAAAGCTAGAAAGCCCTAAATACGTCTCACTGTTTTTGTTAGTTTTGTTTCTATACTGAATTCGAGATTTCACAGTAACACATAAGATTTTATTAAGATCTTACGATAATTTATATGTCCAACATTTCTTGGCTTTTTTCTATTAAAATATACATGCATGGAAGAACAATGTATCAAAACTTTGCATTTAGTTATAGCCAAAACATTCATAAAAAGTAGATTATTTGGCTTAGTTAAATTATTCAGACTATATAAAGATTTGATTGTAAGATCTTATTTTCATACGTATTTGAACCACCCTAAAAAACACGAGAGAAAGAAGCAAAAACAAAATGGAGATCCTATGATTAAAAAAAAAAAAGGGCAGCTTGGTGCACAAATATCCCGCGTTCACATAGGGTCCGGGGAAGGGCCGCATCCCAAAGGGTGAATTGTAGACAACCTAACCTGATTTTGTCAATGGCTGATTCCACGGCTCGAACCCTATGATTACGTATTTAAAAACACTGTACAACATTAAATATATGTCCAAATCTTCAAGAAACAACCCAAAAATACCATGATAAGGATCATGTCATGGCAATTGCTATATGGTTAATTTTTGTTTGGGATTTGTCGGACCCTTGTTACAAGGTCTAAGATCCATGGTTAAGAGGCAACTAGGAGGATTACACAATTATAGAATTAGGGTTCAACAGAGGTTGAACCAAGTCATCAGGCTCATAAGAGGCCTACAAACTTACAGGGAAATTACAACCTACCAAAATTCAAACCCTAATACGACACATGAAACTCAACTAACATACCATCGTAAGAATGCTTACTTGGTTAATTAAGTCCAAGGATATCATGTTGATGAACATGGTAACTAACATGGTTTAATGAATTGAGTTAGGTATGTCATGTAAAATCAAGCATATCTAGGCATGACCTTGGCTTAAAATCATCAAGGCATTCAAAAAAATCAAGACATTCGTGTGTGCTTTGGTACCAACTTTAAACCAATTCATAATAATGTAAAATATGCCACTTTATTTAATTAGTAGTACTCCCAAAAGCTTCCCCCCTCCTCTAACATGCAGCAACAGAAACCTACCAACATCTTTATGTTTTCATGTGCAAGTTTGGATTTGTTGTGGCTCTAAGGATTGTTTCATTATCTATTCTTAGAAATAAGTAAAAAATAATATAATAATTTGAAAATTGTAAAATTTACAAAGAACTCTAAGTTAAATAAATCTATTGAGAAATCTAAAATATTGAATGACCTTCTACTAGCTAAGCAATTAAATTTTCCAATAATAACTATGAGAAGTTCGAGTTTAAGTACTACTTATATCAACCGTTTTCTTCGATGTATGTAAAAGAAGGCTCAAATTAATTAAGCTCGGTATAAATAGACTTCGAACATAGGTTTTCTATAATAACTCCATCGGAAATCTATGTTAATATTTTTGCTGACATTTCTTATTCTAACTTATCATAAGTATTTATTAACAGTAGGGGCTAATCAGTGTTAAATGAAAGTTAATAGTGGCCGGTAAATATATTTGCAATACACTAAATGATACTGAATAACATTTTTTATCACTGAATAACATTGAATGGGGTTGAGTAGTACTAAATTGTGCTGAATGATGTCAAATGATCATTACAATACCGAATCAAGTTTAATAAGTAAATGATATTGGGTAGATTTTTTTTTTTAAATTTCTAATATTGAATAAAACTAAATGCTAGTATTTATGATTTATAAATAAAATGTCAAGACAACTCATTCAACCAGTTGTTTTATTTTGGTGATAGGGAGTATCTTAATTAAATCGAAGAATCATGAAGATAATGATATGAAATCAGATTAGAATGATTGAATTAAGTATAATAACAAAGTAAAGTAACAACAAAGAAAGCAAACATGTGAAGGGCACCCATGCTTTTTTGAGTTGGGTTCAATCTTTGTGCGTGGGGTGTGGTGGTGGGTTTTATTTATTTGGGTCATGGCTGACCTCACTTTCTCACACCAATTTTTTAATTTTTTTTAAAATAAAAATTGATAATTTTTTAAAAATAAAAATCATGCTTTTGCATCATTTGGGATCTGGGTTTGGATGCCTTACTCAGGTCAATACAATGACTTTTGGTCTTTCTTCTTTCTTTTGTTTTAAATCGGGTCCATCAGATCATAAGAGGTACTACAATACAAGTACAATTTAATAAAAGGGGAAATCGAACCTATGACATAATATATGTAGGGTCTCTGTCTTAATCACTAGACTTTAAATACCTCATTGGTACCTTTGGGATTTATGACTAGCCAAATCCTCTAATCTGGTGGTACTTGTTCAAGGTCACTCCAAGGGTTTATAGGCAACTTAAAAAAATATGGGTAGTTTTTCAAAAGATCACTGTTGAGGTATTATATGTTTAAGACTTTTTGAAAAATAATAATCCGAGCTTTCAGATTGGGGGAAGCCAGCAATTTGAATTTAAGAAATAGTTGCTAGTGCTCGGAACTTTCAAAATCTTTACTTTTAATGATCCATACTTACAAAAAAAAAAACTACTCAATAGTAAATTGAAATGGGAGCATTGGAGACTGATTTTTCCTTAATTAGCACATATTATTAACATTAAAAATGCCAAAAGTCTGGAGCACTAGTAGCTATTTTTTAATTCAAATTATTAGTTTCCACATTCGCAAAGTTCGAATTATTATTTTCCAAAAACCTTATATTTCATAGAAACTATTTTTAAAGGTCCTATAGTTTAAGAATGCATTATTACATATCTAAAATCAAAAACTAATGAATTCTAAAATTATAACATATCTAAAATCAACTGTACAACCAATTAGAAATTTACTATGCCGACAGTAGTAATGTCAAAAGAAAGCAAGTAATGAAAAAATAATTACAGTAAGCGGGGAGTTAGATTAATTATTCAAAATTACAATCTTTTGAAAAATAGAAAACTGAATAAAATAAACAAAGGAGAGGAGAAAACGAAGGTAGGTTTGGAAGACTGACTCCCCTCAGGTTACCTACCTATGCAGCTTAGGGAACCCGGACATCAAGAACTTTGAGTCTTGCTTTATGCCTTAGATGGTTTTGAGAGTAGATTTGTGTAGAGTTTGGTTTGGTTCTCTTAGCCTCTCAGTATTCTTTTAGGAATTTTTCTGAGTTTAGATCATGTGTTTGTTAGTTAGGTAAAGGATTGTATTCATTAGTGTAGGATGGTGGGGATTTTGATCCTAGGATTTCAGAGCAATCTACAGTTTGGATCGTCTAAAGTCGGAGACATTATATTGGATTTCTTTGGGTGTAGTGAATCGACCTAACCTCAATTGAGTTTCAATAAATTGGACCTAACCGGACTATCTCCGGGCTAGCCTACTATTAGCTTTTCAGTTTTGACTTGCTCGGGCAGTAGCTTTCACGTCCAACCTCTAAATTGAGTAATTGATTTTTTTTTGAATTACTTATTGAGTCAGTTTCTAAAGACACCAACTTCATTGTATTTGGATAAATGTAGATAAGGATATATGTAGCAGAGTGGTCATATGTCATTTTCAACACATGTCTTCGTAATCAACTTATGTTTTTTCCGTTGCTTACCGAAGTCGGACTCATAAAATATCATTACCAAGCTCGCCCAATGCGGAGTATAAATATTTAGACTCAATAATTTCATACATCTTAAAATGAGTGAAAATGAGGAAAGAATACCAGTTAAATGTCAGACAACCTCAATTTGAGTTTTTAAAAGCTTTTAAGGTCATCTTTGAATTTGGCTCTTTGGTTACACCCTACTTGACAATTGCCTTGTAATGTAAAGGCAAGAAATTCATGGGCACACCCTTTTTCTATTGAGTTATTCATATGATGAGCTGTAAGAACCTAAGAAAACTTGAGTTGGGTAAAAAGTTCTGCTCCACCTCCATTCCTTAATTTATTAAATTCCAATCCCATCCCATCCCTCCAGCAGGGGGAAGTCAATTCAATATTTACACAGCCAGCCATAAATTATCCTTCCATATAATTTACATGCTTCCCACCTCATTGCCAACACAGGAACAAAATCTGCCTCTTCTTTAGAGAGAGAAAGACTTCTTTTTACAGAGAGAGAGAATGAGAAAAGGAAGCAAAGCATTCTCATGCTTGTGCTTCTCAGTAGTGGTAGTGGTGATTCTTGGCCTCATCAATGGCATCAATGGTGAGAGCCCATATAGATTTTTCAACTGGAGGGTTACCTATGGTCACAGTTCTCCCTTGGGTATCAGACAACAAGTAAGTTTTAATCTTTACCCCTCTTTTTAGATCAGTGTTACTGATCGAGAATACATTATATCCTCCTCTTAAGAATGTCTGTAGGTAGGATCGGAGTCTGATGAGGGGTGTTATGTATATGACAGGTGATAATGATAAATGGGCAGTTCCCAGGGCCAGAAATTGTCTGTGTGACCAATGATAACTTGATTATCAGTGTTGAAAACCATCTGAATGAGCCTTTCCTTCTTTCTTGGTAATGAAAAAAGTCTCGCTATCTATATTTCCTGCACTGTTATTTCCCTCCCAACACATGATTCTACTGTTCGATACTTTATCAGATTGCGTACATTATCATTATATTATGTTTTAAGTTAGATCATATTTATTTAAATTAAATTTTAAGTTGACAGTTTAAGATTAAGGAGGGATATTCACAAACTACATGTGATCCACCTTCAGCTGGTCACAGGTGATGATCAGGTCATATGGGCAGCAAAGTAGTGGGAGTGTTTTACACCTACTTCATAACTAAGCTCAGTTTAGTTGCCCTAAAATAGAGTTGGTTAAATTATTAAATTAACCCCTTAATTTTTGGTCAACGGTAGAAAATATCCTTGAACTCTAAAAGTAAAGCAGATAACCTTGCTTATGAAATGTACTTGTTGGTTTTTTTTTTTTTATTAGTTGATGGCATGAATGATAAAACAATGACATGACTTAATTTAATCATCCACTACACTGACGTGGCAATGAGATTGATTAATTAACTAATTTAATTAATTAGAACGCGACTGATTAATTGAAAAATTCATAAAGATTTATAATTTATTATAGTTTGTCGGGTTTTATTTTTATTTTTGTCATAAATTTTATTTAACTTATTTCAAAATTTTTATTTACAACAATAAAAGTCTTGTATATTAGTAGTTAGTACACATAATCAGTGCATTTTGTTCCAGTTAAAAATTTAGATAAGCCAGTACAATACAAATGGTTGGGGCTTGGGAGTGAATGAAATAGCCCAACCCTAATCTACATTAGATTGTTATAGAGAGAAATCTAAATTTGTATTTTTGATTTTAACTAATTTTATTAATTAAAGAAATATCAATTTATAAAATCCATAAAATTTTATGATTTATTATAATTATGATTAAAATTGTTTTGTTTTTATTATAATTTTCATTTAATTAATTTTTATTCAAAATTTTTATTAGGATAATAGAAGTCCGAAACAGTAATACACACAATTAGTGTATTTTATATTTTTATTGTAGTTATAAAGACCACAAAATTCGAGAATCTGCAAAAAAAATCGCACATTTTATTTTAATTAAAAATCCATATTGACATCAATTCGTACATTTTATTTTAATTGAAAATCCACATTGACACCAAATGCACTGCTGCCATTTCTATACACGCATATGATATTCAGCAACACAAATTTTTAAAATGGTATGAGAGGATAAGTACAAAATCTGTCCATGCAATTGGTTTGCATAATAATAGTACTTTTTTGTGAATTTGAAATATTTATAGATATTTATTATTCATTCATCTATTTTCGATTGGAGAAATTGAAAAATTATTTGCTGGTGATTAATCTACACATCTATCTTGTTGGTGCTTTAATTAAGTCATGTCATGTTTTGACAATATGTCAACAACTATCAACTAGTTATATATAATGTAACCAAAAAAAGTTATTTTATTAGTCAAAGGGCGTTTGCTTTAAATTTAAAGTTTAGGAGCATTTTCTACTTTTCACTAAAAGTTCATGGGTAGTTTATTTTTAGGACTCCCATAAAATATCCCAAATATTTTAGTATTAAGTTTATTAAATTCTTAAAGAAAAAAAGTGTTGACCTTTTTTTGAAATAGATAAACTAATATGTTTACACTTTTTATTAATTTGCAATTTGTGGTTTCATTAACATTTAATTCTTAGAAACTGAGACCAAGCCATAGACTGTATAATTATTTTTTTTAAAGAAATCAAACCAAAATTTATGACACCAAAAACCTAACCAAATGGGATCATCTACAAGCTTTAATGGGAAAAAGGGTTTAATAGAAGCAATTTATGAGACATCTTGTATAAGAATCGCCATGTACTAAAGTTTTGATATTTCACATATTTATATCTATACAGGAATGGATTGCAGAACAGAAGGAACTCATGGGAAGATGGAATGCCAGGGACAAACTGTCCAATCCCACCAAGAAAGAACTTCACCTATGTCCTCCAAGTCAAAGACCAAATAGGGAGTTTCTTTTACTTCCCCTCCCTTGGCCTCCACAAGGCAGCCGGTGGGTTCGGGGCCATCCGAATCTACAGCCGCCCTCGCATCCCCATCCCCTTCCCTCTCCCTGCCGGAGATTTCACCATTCTAGCTGGCGACTGGTACAAAAAGAGCCATCGTGTAAGTTTCTGTAACAACAAATTCTTATATGCTTCTAGAGACATGTATTCTCACTTGTCACGTATATATTTTTTCTTAGAGGCATTTGTCACATAGATTGTTTCAATGTACTTTTTCTGATATGGCTTTTGATAGTATGTGTTTCTAGGAGCATGATAGAGGCGTATGTACATTATATAAGTAACTTATCTTAACTAGATCCTAACAAAGCCGAGGGTTTGTGAGTACTCGATCCAAACAAGTTTGAAATTCATACCTAACATGGATCAAAATAAGGAAATTTGATTTTGATATATATATATATATATATATATATATATGGACCTTAATTGAATCCCATTGGATCAAGGCTAACTAGAAATGTTTTTTCACCCTCAATTGATTTGCGTCTATTCCAATAAAAACCGAATCTATAATCAAAATAGAACTTAATTAACTAAAGTAATTTGTCTCAAATTACCTAATTCAAAATTTCATTGGCCGGAGTCGAAATTGAATTAAATGACTTGGTTGTCGTGTGTTTTTTTTTTGGATTTTTTCCTGTTCTTTTTTTGATTTTATTAATTTAGTTATTAATTTATTTATTTTATAAGTTCGGTTCTGGAGGTGCCTTTTTTTTTTGGTCACTGACTGAAGTCAAGTCATGTGTGTTTTGCAGCAATTGAGGTTGATGTTGGATAGAGGTCACAGTCTTCCTTTGCCTGATGGACTTCTCATCAACGGTCGGGGTTGGAATGGCCATTCTTTCACCGTTGATCAAGGTGCCCATCAATAAATATATACTTGCATTTCATTACTTTTAGTTCGCTATTAGTAAAAATATACTTTTCTTTTCCCAAAAAAGGTAAAATGTGCTTGCATAAAAGATATACATATAGAACAAGGGCAAAATTATTACTTTTTTTTTTGAAGAAAAAGATAAAAGCTTACTTGGTTGATGTGGATTGAAGTAGGTGCATGTCAACTTTGACATATGCTAGTGAAATTGATATATTATCATTGTCCCGGTTTGGCAAATAGCTGTTAGCTGTTTGAATTAACTGTTTATATTAGTTGTTTGAATTAGCTACTTGTAGAAAAACGGTTGGTAACCTTAGCTGTTTATAAGAAAATTGTGAGATAACAAGCCAATTTTGCAAAAAAGTTATTCCAAAAAACTAATCAAATGAGCTTTTTGGACTTAAAAAGGTTTTCCGAAAAACTATTCTACCAAACACCTAAATTAGTTTTTTTACTAGATTAAACAGCTAATTTTGGATCAAAAAAAAGTCTTTTCAGTTAAAAAGCTATACAGAAAATTGTTTACCAAATACCCTATTAACACAATAGCACCTATCATCATCATTCAACCTGTTTGTACATTTCATTTTGAATGAGAACCTAGATATGTGAATTGAATTTGTATACAAGATTGTTGGGCAAGAGCTATTTTAGATAGGGGTAGATTTGTGGGTAAAACATTTAAGTCAAATTGAGTTTAATTCTTTAAAATTGAGTTTTTCTGTTCAAGTTGTATTTTAAGCCACTATCACCCATTCAGTTTGCTCAATATTAGCTTTTTTTGAAAAAAAAAACAAATCAATAACGTTTAGACGAATCATATATATGGTTTAATTAGTTCGAGTTTTCTCGAGTTGATTCAAATTTGGGTCGGAAAGATAGAACCTTGTCTCAAAATATGAATCAGATTCTATTTCAAGTACATGCTATTCAAGTCATATATTGATGTCTAAGCATTTTATTATTTGAACAAGTCTACTTATTTTTCAATTCTTCAATTTCCGTTTAACGTTTAGGCTAATGCTAATAGCAACTCAATTGAAGCTAAATTGGCATATAGCATGCCCTTAAAATGTGAAATCCCCTCTCATATCTTGGCAGCAATGATGTTACAGGTAAGACTTACAGGTTCAGGATATCAAACGTAGGGATATCAACGTCAATTAACTTTAGAATTCAAGGACACAAGCTGAAACTGGTTGAAACAGAAGGGTCTCACACCCTCCAAACCACCTACAATTCCCTGGACATACATTTAGGACAGTCTTACTCAGTCCTAATCACTGCTAATCAGGCTCCAAGAGACTACTACATTGTCATCTCGTCTCGATTCACCTCACCTGTCCTCACGACCACTGCCATCCTCCACTATAGCAACTCAAGGAGGTGGGTCTCTGGCAGTCCTCCCATTGGCCCCACCACTCAAATCGACTGGTCTGTCCACCAAGCGCGATCCATAAGGTAACCCCTTGTATTACATTCGGCATTGATACATGTTGTTTGTTGGCATGGTGTACTAATTGACCACAACATAACTCACTTGTATCTACTTATCTAACTAAATGTGAGTCCAAAATCAGACAACCTAGTTTTATTTTGAACCAAATTTCACTTGACCTAGATCTGAACTGAATCCGAAATTCACTTGACTTTGTTGCTCTTTCTTAACAGGTGTAGGGAACATAGACCCGACAAAAAATATAAGACAAACTCAATTATTTAATTGATATTCGCTCCACCTAGCCTTTTAAAACATGTGAAAACTCCAAAGCATGGATCACAAATGGGTACCAAGCACAATAGACTCAATCCGTCAACCAAAAATGAGGCAATAAATTCAACTTGAACTTGAACTTGAATTGAATTAGGTCCTGTTCTTTTCGTAGGTCATTTTAGATTTATCAACCTCAACCAACTTCAACCTACTTCAACCCACTTCAACCAACTTCAATCCACCTGAAAAAAAAATACCAACCTCAACTCACTTCAACCAATTTCAACCAATCTCAACCCACTTCAACCAACTTCTCAACCCACTCCCTTCATAAATTTAATAATTTATAACCCAAATCGTTAAAAATAATTGACAAGTTGTACCGGCCTCCAACTTTCAGAAAAATAGTAACAAAATTGTGAAATTATCATTTAGCGACAAAATGCACTAAAAATTATAATAACTTAATAAATTATCACACATTCTCATTATTTTAACCCACTTCAATCCACCACAAAAAAATATACCAACTTCAACCCACTTCAACCTACTTCAACCCACCTTAAAAAAAAAATACCAACTTCAACCCACCTCAGCTCACCTCAACCAACATCAACCCACTTCAACCTTTTAACCCCCCATTTACCCACGAAAAGAACAGGCCCTTAGTAATAAACTATTGGACCGATAGCAGACTTGAACCTAAAATGATTTGGGTCAAACCTGAATTGAATAACTTATTTACAAACTCTATCAATATTAGATGCACTTATATCTAGGGGTGAGTAGAGTTCCAGGTACCCGTCTAAAAAATTGGAAATTGATATCGGAACCGATCAAACAGGTTCCTAACTTTTGGAAACCAGAACTGGAATCTTAGGTTTCGGTTTCGATTTCAGGGTACCCACCACGCCTAATGTTGAAATTTAAGACCTAATAAATTAAATTTTCTTATTTATTTGGAGGGAAGAAGGGATGTTTGATCTTTTTCTCCCTTCATTTTTAATCTTTGCACAAAAAAGAAAAGTTAATTTATTAAGCTTGTATTTTTTTTTTATCTTAGTTACTTGAAAAATATGATAATTCATTCTTCAATTAGTAATAGAAAATCAACTGATCAATAAATTCGCTATTTGAAGAGTCAATTTTTTAAGGGAAAAATCAAATAGAAAAAGAATAGAGAAACAAAGGAAGAGGTAGTAAAAAATAAAAAAAATATTCATTTTTTTTCTCTGAACAGGTTTCAAATTCTAGTTCCGAATATTATTTGAAAACTGAAACCAAAACTGACTAGAGCGGTTCCACTTTTTAAGAACTGAAATTAGATCCGTTTCATCGGTTTTCAACATATTCTAGTATACCCAAGAACCTTGCTCACCCCTACTTATATCTCAACCCGAAAAATGTCCCTACAACCCAATTTAAACCGATCAATAACTAAAACAATCCAAGCCCCATATAACAACCCCTTTCCTAGGTCTGGACATGCCGCTTTTTTGGTCATTTTTGCACCACATATAACATGCAGATCTAAGACTTTGATTTCCTTTGTGAACGTGCAAAATCAGGAGGAATTTGACAGCAAGTGGACCAAGGCCAAACCCACAAGGGTCCTATCACTATGGGATGGTGCAAGTTCAGAGGACGATAGTGCTAGCAAACTCTGCCCCATTCATAAACATGAGGCAGAGATATGCTGTGAACAGTGTGTCATACAGGCAGCCTGATACTCCCCTTAAACTGGCTGATTACTTCAACATTTCCGGTGTTTTCGCCTCTGGTAGCATGCCGAGCAACCCTACTTGGGTCCCGGCATACCTCCAGACCGCGGTCTTGCAGGCTGATTACCGGAGTTTTGTTGAGATTGTGTTCCAAAACTGGGAAGAGAGTGTTCAGTCTTGGCATATTGATGGATATGCCTTTTTCGTTGTTGGGTATGTGTACATGATCTAATTAACATGCTTAGTTTTGTAATCAAATATAACTTTGCTTGCCCCTAATGCATTTAAAACTGCCTTAAAGTTCCAAAAAACCCACATGAAAAGCATCTCTACCTGCAAAAGAGGTTGATTCCAAAATATTCACATAAAAAACGTTTTTAGGAAATATTTTTTAAATTGAAATCCTTTCGAAAACCAGCACATATTTAAATCAAAGCTCAAAATGAGTGATAGTACAATTATATTAAAAAATTCAAGGGTTAGTGCTAAATTTTATATCAACTGGGTCATAAACAAAGAGTCATGCATATATGCTCAAATGAAGTTCCAACCCAAATCAATTGGCAATTAGTGAAGTA
>JACYFF010003369.1:1567974-1612699 GCA_017589665.1 Selenicereus undatus | reverse complement strand
TCCAACTTACGTTTAGTTTTGTTTCTCTCGTTCATATATATATATATATATATATATATATTCAAACCCTTTAATTTTATCAATGTGGAAAAATGGTCACGAGCTTATGACCCAATTTTTCGGTATATTGAGCAGAATGGATGGCGGGCAATGGTCACCAGCAAGAAGATCAAGCTATAACTTGGTAGATGCTGTTGCCAGATCCACTGTTCAGGTATTTTCAAGGGCTCTCCCTAAAATCAAGTAGTTTGTAATTTAACTTGTACATTGATGATTTCTGTCTTAGCATAATTTAATCATAATTGATTGTATGATTTGAAGGATATAATTAAAATTAGACTTAAGTTGGATACTGGATAACGCAATGTACATAATTTCTATCAAAACTCAAGCTGATCTAACCCAAACCGAACTATATAAGAACTACTTCAACTAAAAGCTTAAATTAAGCACAGATTATACGAAATACAATTGGGCATTCGATTTCAGCTGGAAACCTAGGCTTTTCACTTTTGTCTGGTTCTTGTTTTGCACTTATTTAATTCATTTTGTCCTGTGTTTTTATAAAGTTTTTTTGGCCTTTTTAATATTTTTTTTTTTACATTTGTATGTTCTTCAAGTGGAAGCAAGTTTTGCACTTTTAGTTTTTAACTCTCTTCGTTCTTTTGTCTTGTTTTTCATTTTTTGGTTCATTTTCCCTTATTTTTATAACTCGTTTTGCCTTTTCAAATTTCTTTTCACATTCGCATTTCTTTTTGTTGGCCCGATTTGGCTGGTTAAATCACCCTAGAAGGCGGTGAATAGGTTGATGGTCAATATCGCAAATTAATTGAAATAAAAAACGAAAAGATAAATGTGGATAAGACACAAGAACTTTTTAACAAGATTAGCCTCAACCAGGTTTAGTCTTTGCATTGCCTAGAGTTCCCTAATTCTAGGATTAATCCAATTTTATTAGGAGGGATTACACAACTCTAGAGTACACCTACTCTAAGTTCCAAGCTATAAGTTGACCCTTCAACAAGTCGTTGGTAGAATTGACCTTTCAATTCTATAATCCTACCCTACTTACAACTTAAACAATACAACTTAAATAAATGTAAAGCAAGTTAAAGCGCAATGTATGCAAGGGAGTATTTAGTATGACAATTGCTTGGGCTCTCTTTCTTGTGTCTCTCAGCTCTAATTCAGCTCTGTATTTATAGTAAAAACTTGGAGGATTTGTTGGAAACTAGCCGTTAAACACACCTTGAATTCCAGCTTCAGTTCAGTGCCTTGGACTGCAGTTCAGTGCCCTTGAAATGCTGGTAATCTTTGCAATCAACGGCTAGAAGGCTAATTTTGGCTTGATTTGAGATTCTTTCAACTGCCCGCACTTCCATATTTTGAGCTGATGAAGATTTTTCAACGGCTACTTCCATTTTTAGCTAATTGAGAATCTCTTTGAGATGATTTGCAATCCTTTCCATAGTCAAGACAAATATCAAGGATTTAAATCTTGAAAGTCAAATATTTACCGCATAAGGATCCCTAATAATAAGGAAACAACCATAACCAAAAAGGATATTATCAATCATAATGTTATCAATTATAATTAGCATTGTAATCTCAAGATAATACAAATATAACATGATAAATATGTCAATTGAGTATTCTCTTTTTGTCTTTCATCAAAATATATTAAAAAGCTCAATGTGAGCTTTAAGAAAGCTAACAATCTTCCCCTTTTTTATGAAAGACTAAACCTAATAAAAATAACATATCTATGCAATTTTGAATGACATAGTATGAAAAGTTTTCCAAATACTTCTCACCCTTTTGCATTTCATCAAAAAGGTAGCACAAGAGGAGAGGAAAAAATCAAAGCACAAAAATTATGGCAAACATATATAGCTCCCCTTTAACAGATCAATGAAAGATACTCTCCCTTAATCTATGGCACTCATAAAAAACATATAAGGGGTTAGATACTAACAATAAAATCAGTCACATACACTAATGCTTATCGACTTGAAATTCTCATAAGCAACATAAGGATATAACAAGGGATTAACATATAGTAACAAAATTCTCCCCCTATCAAGAGTAAATCAAGGCTATCGAAAAATGATCAAGTGATATAATTTTTCTCATCTAGAAACAAGCAATATAAGTATTAGGGATCATAGTAATTATGGACAAAAGCAATGAGATCATGTGTGCATAATAACATGTCATAATAGTATAAGATATATTGAAATATTAATCATACTCACATTCCAGAGATAACAAAGCAAATTAAAATTCAAAAAATTTGAAATCAAAATGCCAAAAATAGGAAGTAGATCATGCAAAGTAACATCGTCTTATGTTTAGCAAGAATCCAAATATTATCACTATTGAAAACGTTGACATAAAAATTCAAGCTTTTGAATTTGTCATATTAAAGATACCCAATTTCTGTCTGCAGTTGAAGACCTTGGACTGCAGTTGAAGGCCTTGAATTTCTTGATAGTAGCGAATTTCTCATTGGCTTGACCTGCAAGAACTTAGGAACATAATTAGTACATAGAGAGGGTTTTTTCTCAATTCACATTGGGTAGTCTTGCACCTTTTGGTATCCAAATTTGAACTAACCTAGGGCTGGATTTTCTAAAAGGGCATGAATAAGACACATGACCGTTCTTTGAGCAATAATTACAAGTGGTGTGAGATTTATTTTTGGATGTCTCTTGAATAAAGAAGTTCTTATATGTCTTCTTTTGATTAAAGGGATTATAGCCAATACCTTCTTTATTAAAGGACATCCTTTGAGATCCTAGTAATTTGTCCAAGTTGTCTTGTCCTTTGAAAAAGAAGTCTTACAAAAATCAAACAACAAGTCTCACACAATGATTGGAATTCTTGAAAAAGGAAAGGAAGAATTTCAATCCAAATGTGAAGATCTCGAAAAACTGATTTTGATGAAGATCCCTTTTTATAAAACTTTTTGGGGTCAAATCTTTTTGACTTTAGCTTTTTCTTCAATCCTCTAGCAATCATTGTCATAAAATCTTCATCTTCTTCACTTGACTTGTCTTCTGAGGACAAGAGGTCTTCATTTGCAGTTTTGAATGCTACTCCTTTCTTTGTTTGAACTACTTCTTCATCTTCTTTAAGATAAATTTCATGAGTCATAAGCTTTCCAAGCAGATCATCCAGAGCTAAGGTCTTGAGATTTTGAGCCTCTTCGACTGCGGTGACCTTAAGACCCCATTTGTTCTTAGGAAGACATTGAAGAATTTTCCTGACCATCTCCTCATTTGTATAGGACTTGTCGTGGGACTTTTGTCGGTTATATCAGTGAATCTATGTAGACATTTCTTTGGTAGATTCGTCCAGTTGCATTTTGAATAACTCGTATTGGTGAACAAGTATGCCGATCTTCATTTCTTTCACTTGACTCGTTCCTTCATATGTCACAACCAGTTTGTTCCAAATCTATTTAGTTGTTTCACAAGAACAAATACGGTTATATTCATTGGCATCAAGACCACAATATAAAATATTCATGGCTTTAAAGTTCTTAGAGAGTTTTGCAAAATCCTCCTGTGTATCTTGGTCCTCGGTTTTCGACTGACTTTTTCCATCAATGGTTGTCATTGGAACATATGGTCCCTTGGTCACAATGTTCCACAACTCATAATCTTCAGTTTTGATAAAGATCTGCATCAAGTTTTTCAAATAAGAAAAGTTAGCGCCTCTAAACAAATGAGGTCTAATAGTGGAGCGACCTTGATCGTAATAGCCTTCTCCAGTGGTGGCCATGATCGTTGCCCACTTGACGGTAAAGTCAAAATATAGTGGGTCTGGCTTTGATACCAATTGTTGACCCGGTTTGATTGGTTAAATCACCCTAGAAGGCGGTGAATAAGGTGATGATCAATATCACAAATTAATTAAAATAAAGAGCGGAAAGATAAACGTGGACAAGACACAATAACTTTTTAACGAGGTTAGCCTTAACCAGGTTTTGTCATCGCCTAGAGTTCCCTAACTCTAGGATTAACCCAATTTTATTAAGAGGGATTACACAATTCTAGAGTATACCTACTCTAAGTTCCGAGCTACAAGTTGACCCTTCAACAAGTTGTTGGTGGAGTTGACCCTTCAACTCTATAATCCCACCCTACTTACAACTTGAATAAATGTAAAGCAAGTTAAAGCGCAATGTATGCAAGTGAGTATTGAGTATGACAATTGCTTAGGCTCTCTTTCTTGTGTCTCTCAACTCTGATTTAGCTCTGTATTTATAGTAGAAACTTAGAAGTTTTGTTGAAAACTAGCCGTTAGACACACCCTGGATTCCAGCTTCAGTTCAGTGTCCTTGAACTGCAGTTCAGTGTCCTTGGAATGTTGGCAATCTCTGCAATCAACGGCTAGAAGGCTAATTTTGGCTTGATTTGAGATTCTTTCAACTGTCGCTTCCATATTTTGAGCTAATGAAGATTTTTCAACGACTACTTCCATTTTTAGTTGATTGAGAATCTCTTTGAGATGATTTGCAATCCTTTCCACTGTCAAGGCAAATATCAAGGATTTAAATCTTGAAAGTCAAATATTTACGACGTAAGGATTCCTAATAATAAGTAAACAACCATAACCAAAAAGGATATTATCAATCATAATTTTATCAATTATAATCAGTATTGTAATCTCAAGATAATACAAATATAACGTGATGAATATGTCAATTGATTAATCTCTTTTTGTCTTTCATCAAAACATATTAAAAAACTCAATGTGAGCTTTAAGAAAGCTAACACTTTAAAATAACAAACTACCTTCTTATATAATATTAAAATTTGCTAATAATAATATCTTTTACATGTAGTTATAATGTATAGTGATGCTCAGTACACATACTGCCAATATTCACTAAATCTAAATAACTTAATGAGACAAATTTGATAACAATTACTACTTCTGACGATCTTATATGTGTTAGTGAGCATACCCAAGGTGTACCATACATTTATACACTTTAGAGGATGATTATGGACGAGCGAGCAATATCACATGTATTCCTGAGATTGGTGAGCAACATTAATATGAGACAACCAATAATACAAAAATGTATATAACATCTTATTGTATACACTAGTGTCAATCATCTTAGTCATTAAAATTATATCCCACCTCACTAAAAGTATTTTAGTGAACTGTATAATATTTTTAGTGAGTGAATCCCGACGTATAACATTTTAAACAATAATAATAATAACAAGAACAAAAACAACAAGAACAACATCATTGGATTAGAAAATGAATATAAAGTACTGTTCACTAAGTCATATTGATCACAAAAGATATTGTATAGCCCACTAAATATCTATCGTAGCTCATTAAGTAAATATGTAGCTGACTAAAAGAAGTCGTACAAATCACTAAAAAATAAATTTTGAAGTTTTTGAGTAATTTTAAAGCTCAATTTTTATTGCAATGTAAGAGTGTTTGTGTTATATTTAATGAGTATGATACAAATGTAGTCCAGTTAGATAAATACGGTCAACTCAACTAAATATATGTCATAACTCACTGAAAGACATAGTATATAAGTATTTGCTCACTAAACATATATCAGAGTTCATCAAAAAGTAATAAATTTTTAAAACAACTTCCACTAAAAAGTTAGAGTATATGTGACTGAAACTTTTCAAATATGTTGTTCTTGTTTTTCACTTATAGAATCTTGTATTCGATTTAACCAAAAGATGTATTATGGCGCACAATAGCAGTTGCATATAAAGTACTGCTCACTAAATATACATGATAGCTCACCAAAAGTTACAATGTAGCTCACCAAGAAAAAAATCATGCCTCTAAATATGAACAAGAATATATTTGTGCTCATTAAAATTATGTATTATATTATTTACTCATTCATATTTTATTATAAATAGTTAGCATTGCTCATTAAATCATTTTATTGACAAGATATATTTTATAACTCACTGAAGATCTATCATAGTTTACTAAATAAATATTGCCGCTCTCTTTAAAAAAATCAGCGCGGGTCATTGGAATATAATTTCTCAACTCTTTTGCTAGCTAATACATATCATAGCTCCATGTATTTTTTTAACTCCATCTATTTTAATCAGGATAAAAAGTCATATCATAAGTTATTGATAATTGGTCAGCATTATTGTATGTACTAGTGAGCATTATGCATATATATTAGTGATCATTACTATATGTATTAGTTATCACGTAGGGCATTTATATTAGTAAGCATAATATTTTTGATTTTGTAATATCACAACACTTTTACCATCACCAAGAATAACAACAACAACTATATCACCAGCGAGAACACGAGTCGTAGTAATGATAATGACAATAACAACAACAACAACATCTCTTATTGTATGCATTAGTGAGAAATACCATATATACTAGTGACAATTACTAATATGTCGGTGACTAGACTCTAGGTGTACAATAAGGCTTTATACTTAGAGAGGCTGATTGCATGAATTAGTTAGCACATGGTATGTATTAGAGAGCAAGATTATATATGTTAGTGAGCAACACTAATATAAGATGATGGGCACCACCACCACAACAAAAATAACAGTAAAATCTCTTATCTTATGTATAAGTGGGCATTACTACATATATTAGTGAGTACTAATGTACATTGGGTGAGTATGTATTATGTACTAGGTATTATTTGGTTATGAAAAACTTAAGTATAATGTTGGTCATCATTAGGCAAAGAAAAAAAATCAAATTAATACTGCAAAAAGAGAAAGAAAAATAAAAAGAAGTTATGAAAAGCAAAAGTGATTGCCCCACAAAAGAAGGAAAAAAATTAGTAGGAAACAAAAAAAGGAAAATATATTAAATACGAGGGCTGCTGAGACTCGAACTTGAAACCTCTCAACCAGAAATGTTTTGATATCATGTTTAGGCCTTTAGGGACTAATTCGGTCAACTATAACTAGTGGCGGAGCCACTAAGGGACAAGGGGGGTCAATTGACCCTTTAGCTTTTTGGGGAAAAAAATAAATAAATGTGGGATATTCTGGTATAAACAAAAAATAGATATATATTAATTAGTTCTTAGATATTTCACAAAGGAGTGCATAGCAAATTGGTTGGATGTTTATTGCTCCATTTGGGAGGTGATGGGTTCATCTGTTTGTGATGCCTTCTATGTAATATTTTTTTTGAATCTTTTTAAAAATCTATCGAATGGCGATATCATGTTTTATTTTCAAAACATAAGATCTCATAGAAGACAATTTTCTTAAATGTATTAGCTACTTACTTCATTTTTAGAACTATTAAAGTTTATGTTATGTGTATTATTAATCTCGCCCCCCTTGCTTTGAATCCTGGCTCCGCCCCTGACTATAAGTGTAAACCAATGATTTAAAAATAGGTTTTATACTCTGACACAAGCAAATAAACCATTTACATGTCATTGGACAGCAATATACATGTCATATGTATACTCTAACATTACATGACCAAATAACCAGATATGTTTTGATCCATTAGGGCATAATCGATCATATGTATACTGAAAACACAGTGCATTGCTTGCGTCCATGCAGGTTTATCCCAAGTCATGGACAGCAATATACATGTCATTGGACAATGTGGGAATGTGGAATGTAAGGTCAGAGAACTGGGCAAGGCAATACTTAGGGCAACAATTTTACATTAAGGTTTATACTTCTTCTGATTCATGGAGAGATGAGCTTCCGATCCCAAAGAATGCCCTCCTCTGTGGCCGTGCTCGAGGCCACCATAGGCGTCCTCTCTGAGGTTTCTCAAGCTAGCATCGATCAATCACGAGAGGGTGATGTAGTTAGTTAGATCACGATTACACCTAGATTAGATATGAGATTAATTAGTTGATAATCTACGATCTCATTTTTCTTTTTTTCCTGAATGCTTAGGTGACCTCGGCCTTGTGGTTAAGACTGATTGTTTCAAGCTCAATTCAATACCAAGTGCAATGTTGTGAAGTCCTTTTCCCCTGGAATAACTAAATTTGCATTTTGCTCATCCATTCTATCAAGGAAGCATGGTTATATACAGTGTAAAGATAAAAATTTACATGGCTTAATTGCATATGCAAAGATGGCAGAGATCTAGATCGATTTGAAGGAACACCACTCATAGGGTAACGAGATTAGAGTGCATCAACATAACAGAGAAATTACACACACAACTCAGGACAAACTGACTGTCACTGAATATTTCACCAAACTCAAAGAATTGAGGGGGATGAATTGGGGGGTTACCAGCATATCACAACTTGTAAGTACTTGAAAGACTTTGACTTGAGCAAATTTCAAGAGATAGAAAAAGTGCACCAATTTCTTATTTGTTCTTAAATTGATTTGCAATTTGACATCTATTTACCAATTGAATAATAAGTCAAATTGTATTGTGACATTAACTGACAGTTTTTGCATGATACAAGAGCGTATCTCGAGGACCTTGAGTGGAGTGGGTAGAGTTCAAGGAGGGGTCTTTTTACACAAGGAGGTGCCAAACTTCAGGAAACAAGTTCACACAGTTAGCTAGAACCAGCGAATTGTGACATGAAAGTCTCGGTCATCCTTCAAGAGAAGTACTTTCTTTACTTGTAAAAGATTTAGACTTTAGGAGTTGTGAAAATAAAATGAAAGACCAATGTGATGTATGCATGTGTGTTGGGCAAACTTGTTGTCATTTTTCTCAAAGTGAAAATATTGCTAGCAAATTGTTTGAGTGGGGTGCATATTGTGTCATCCTCTTGTGATGACCATTATTTTTTTACTATCATTGATGATACAAGTAGAGTCGTATGGGTTTATTTAATGCGTGATAAAGGAGAAACGAGCAAGTTGTTGCAAGACTTTGTGATATTTGTTAAAAATCAGTTTGGTAAGAATATGAAAAACAGTCATAGTGATAATGGAACTGAGTTCATTTCCAATCCTTTGAAGCAATTTTAATTTATGCTGAGAAGTATTAGCCTAACAAGACAATAGTGATGGTTCCCTTTCTGACTTTGAACTCAAGTCCTTGTCCCATTGTAAACTATGTCACATGTAATAATTTTTCTACTCCTCATCAACAATTTTTAGCTGTCATTACCAAAATTGTAGAGCCTGGGTTTTATCATGAAGCGGTTAAAGATCCTACGTGAAGACAAGCGATAGCAGAAGAAATTCGGGCTCTAGAAGAAAATTAGAGATGGACTATAAAAGATCTTCCCCCTGGCAAGAAGCCTATCAGTTGTTAATGGGTGTCCAAAGTTAAGTACAAGTTTGATGGTTCTATTGGAAGATACAAAGCTCATTTGGTCATACATGGGGATCACCAAGTAGCAGGTTTTAACTACAATGAGACCTTGCTCCTATAGCAAAAATGACTAGTGTTCGGGTGCTTCTCTCTATTACAGTTGCGAAAGGTTGGGAACTTTATCAATTAGATGTGAGGAATGCCTTTTTGCATGGAGACCAAGGTTTCTCTCTGGCACGTCAAATAAGGTACATAGATTGCAAAATTCTCTTTATGGTTTGAAACAAGCACCCTAACAATGGTTTGTAAAACTTCCTAGTAAATTGGAGGCATATGGATTTGTGAGGTCTTATGCAGATTATTTTTTGTTCACTTATCGGAAAGGAGCTATGTTTTGGGACTTTTGGTGTACGTGGATGATATCATTCTCGCAGGGAATGATGCTTTAGCATGTCAAGCATTCAAGGATTACCTTAACAATTGTTTTTGCATTAAAGATTTAGGTTCTCTTAAAAAGTTTTTGGGCATTGAGGTAGCCAGAGGGCCTAGGGGACTATTTCTGTCTCTAAGGAAATGTGCTTTAGAAATTGTGAACAAATGTAGCCTACTTGGAAGCAAGCCCATTTGCGTCGCCTATTGAAGAAATTCATAAATTGGCCCTGGCTGATGGTGCGTCCCTTGATGTTGCTACCCAATGTTGCCGACTGATTGGTCGCCTAATTTATCTAACCATTACTCGTCCAAAACTTAGATATGTTGTTAATGTCTTGTCTCGATCAGTTAAAGCAAAGTCCTTGAAGTGAGCATTTTAATAATGCTTGTCGAGTACTGCGGTATATTAAGGGTAATTCAGCTCTTGGCATCTTGTTGCATGCAGATAGAAACTTTTAAGTGTATGCCTACTGTGATTTTGATTGGGGGGCATGTCTTCTTAATAAGCGATCTTTAATTGGCTATTTTGTAACTCTTGGTGGGTTGCCTGTGTCATGGAAAACCAAAAGGCAAACTATTGTATCTCATTCCTCCACTGAAACTTAAGTATCAGTCTCTAGCTGCTGTTGATAGGAAGCTTGTTTGGCTCAAATCTCTTTTGGCCTCCGTAGGGGTGTTTCAAACCTAGAAAAAGAAATTATTTTGTGACAGTCTAGCAGCTATACATATTGTTAAGAATCTAGTTTTTCGTCAGCGCACAAAATATATTGAGATCGATTGTCATTTTGTTCATGAAAAACTTGCTAGCAGAGATATAGCACTCTTGTATCACAAATATCGTGATTAACTGACAGATATGTTCACAAAAGCACTAGCAACCAAGCAGTTTCTACATCTACTAGGCAAGCTAGATATGATTAATCCTCATGCACCAACTTGTGGGAGAGTATTAGGATATCTATTGTACTTGGGAAAGGAGTTATAATGCCTATGGTAATTAGGCAAGGATTTCTATTTTCCTATTATCATTAGGAAAGGCTTTGTATGCACTTTCCTAAGCTTGCAGGGTCTCGGATTGCTTGGGTATTTCTAGGGCTAGGCGTGCATCATGGCAGCCATGAATTGAAGGAATGAAACACAATATGATTTGCTCCTATTTTCTTTGCATCTTCATTCAGTTATTCTTCTTAATTAGAGAATTGAACATCAATTCTCCCAATTTGGTGATATTTATTTTTCTTGCATTGCCACCGAGTCCAATTTGATAGTTTGGTAGCATGGGGTAGTCGAAAGGACATGTGGACAAGGTTTGACTAAAAAGTCATTTCTAAAAAAAATTTGAAACACATGCGCCGGTAGTTGGACTTGATGACATTGGAAAGAAAATAAATGTGGCTACTATTGACAGTATAGGTGTTAGGGCTGGCAATGTAGCAGGTACGGGACGGGGTTTCCTATACCCTTATCCATGCCCATTTTCAAAGCGCATATCCATACCCATACTTAGCGGGTGTTCAAAAACTATACCTATATCGATACCCATACCTACTAGGTTTTGCAAGTATTTGGGTTTTATTTGGGTAGATATATATCAAAAAAAAATTTACCCATATTACACCCATATTTGGGCAATGTATATTACATCGGTTATCATTAGACCTAACAAATAGATCGTTTGGTTCGGGTATGGGTCAAATTAAGTTTAGGTCGGATCATATTTCGAGTTAAGCGATATTTCGGATCAGTTCGGTTTGGGTGGGTTGAACTTCGATTTGAGTTGACTTCGAGTCAACTGATTTTGGTCAAATATGCTTGTCATGAATAAATTTTGTAGAAAATTTTGTGTCTGGTAATGGTCTGGATCGAATCAATTCAGGTTTCGAGTCCACTTTCGAGTGAGCCTATTCCAAATGTCGCATCGGATATGGGTCCTGGTCGTTCGCATGGGTTTCAGATCTCGAGTCAGTTTTGCCCGGACTAGTTGTCGTTTGGTGGCGTAGTCGATTATCAATTGGTCGACTCCTCGCCAATTGTCATAAAGACGAGGGAGAGAGAGAAGGACTGGTAACTGACAAGCGAGTGGAGATGTGAGTCTGCGTGACTCAGACTCTAAGAGTGGAGTGTCGAAATGAGAGTATGAGAAGATAGATGTCAATGATAAGCTAAGTTTTTTACTTGGAAATCAACTTTAAGGATTGGGCTTGGGCCATGTTGATAAATTTAGTAGCTCTTTTTTATAACATTTTTGTATAAATGGGTTTTTGGGCGTTATGTGGAGCAGGTACGAGGCAAGTTTTGTGGATATGGGTTATGAGTATTATATGGGGCAGGTTTTGCCGTACCCATACTCGTTTCATTGCACCTGCTCCAAACCCGGCCCCCCCCCCCCCCCAATTTTAACACCCAAATGGATTTTAAATGAGGCAGGTTTTATGGGTTTTAATTGGGTATGAGTTTTTTTGCCAACCCTAATTAGCATCCAATTCTCCATTTGGAATTAATGGCATCTAACACCTCCCAACCTTATGATTTATCTAGTCCTATAATCCTAATTGTATTATGGATAAATCCAACTAAAAATTTCTTGATACTCGTAAATTTAGTAACTCTACATACAATTATCATCTTCCTATTTAAATTACAATACTTGGTATATCAAATTATTCATACCTAACTGGTATTGCGGTTTTTTTTTTTTCATCAAATCAACATTGACTTTCTAGAAACTAAATCTTTTGTGTTCACATTGACAAATGGAAACCTGTTGCACTCATGAAACTGTAATATGGCAGTTAATTAACCTTTTTCAAATTAAAGAAATTGTGTTATTGGTTGGTTGTGCAAAAATGGCAAAAAATCTCAGGGATTTCTTTCCTTTTAAGATAGCAGATAACAAATAACAAAATAGGTGAGAAATCCAATTTAAAATATAATCTAGTTGGATCACTAGTTAGTTTGAAAATGAAGGGAAAATTAGACTAGAAAAATTTTGTTTGAATGATAAATTATTAGAATTTTATGGGATGAAAAAACAGAATAAGATTATAAGTTCTTTTGGTTTGAATTTATAATTAAAAATAAAAAATAACCCATTTTACCTAAAATTTAATCTTGTTTAGCTTATCCAAATATATATATATATATATATATATATATATAATTTTGGACATAATATTTTGTCCAAATTTTATTATTGTTTAAATTGTCCAAATCAAATTTCATGTAAATTTGAACTTTTCTCACCTATAAAAAAAGATTAAAATGGATATAAAAAACCCAAAAAACTAGCCATTGCTTACCTATCATAATTAATTCCAATGGCATGTTGTAATTAATTTGACCATGCAAGATAAGCATGCAAGATAAACACAAACAATGTATTGCACGCGGCCAATAAACCCTTTTTTAGATGAAGTAAAGATTGTTTTTCTCAATGGTGATCTTGAGAAGGATATTTATATGGACTAACCCATTGATTTTGTATCAAAGGGACGAGAGGACAATGTGTGTCATTCTAAAAGGTCCATATGTGATCTTAAGCAATCTTCTGGTTCTTGGTACTCTAGATTCCATAAATCCATCTTGGCTTATCTATGGTTTCAGAAGGCCATTGTGTATGTCAAAAAATCAACTTGGAGATTGCGTTCCTCACGTTGATGACATACCGTTGACTAGGAACAACTTGGAGATAATTAAAGCTACTAAAAGGTAGCCATTCCATGTCTTTGAAACGAAGGACATGGGTGAAACCAGGTATGTCCAGGGAATGGAAATAATCCAAAGCGTCCTAAGTAGCATACATCAAAAATGCCTTGGAACAATTTTGGGTTTATAATTCCTAACCCATAGATACTCCAGTTGAGAAGAGTTCAACCTTGCGTCTTACTCAATACTCTAAAATAGATGACAAAATAAAGATAATGAATAATGTCCTTAACCCTAGTATCATAGTAAGCTTAATGAAAGTCATGTTATGTACATGACCTGATATTGCTTTGCCGATAATTTGATAAGTTGTTATCAAAGTAACCCAAGACTTCCTGATTGACAAGTCATCAGGAGAATCAAATGCTACCTTCGTGGTATTGATAACTTAGCATTTTGCTATCAAGGAGCAGGCCTCAAGTTGAGAGGATGCTCAAATTTTGATTGGGGTGGTAACTCAGATGAGTCTAAGTTAACCTCGGGACATGTCTTCACCCTGAGTGGGAGAGCCATGTCATGGTGTAACAAAGAAGTATAGCTACACAACAATGTCGGCTATGGAGGTAGATTGTGCATCTTGTGCCATAGAGACAGAAAGCATTGCCATTGGGTATATATATATAGACTAACAAGGTGATTATGTTCCCTTAACTAAACCCATTCCTAGTGATGTGTCCAAAACTCATTGGTTGAGTCTTGGATTTCATAAGGTTTAGTATCTAGACATGTTCTGTTACGTGATGGACATGTTTCTTTTATGGGCAAGAAGCTCATTGTTGTACGGTAGGTGTAATGAAATGTCACAGGTTTCTGATTGGCCTAGTCACACAGGCAATCACCCTGACGCTTGAGTAGCGGGTAGGATGAGACTGGATCATATTAGCACTAAGTGTGCAATATTGATTACTCACACTGGAAGTGTGTGAGTGGAATGAATATAGTCGCCTTAGTAAGACTAAGATGAGAATCAAGGGAGTCGAGTATGAAATAAGTTTTCATATTGAAGCCTTAAAAGTCGAATCTTGAGTGTCAAGACCAACATTCAGTATGTTGATCTAGTGGATCAGGTTAGATTTTTTTGGTGAAAATCTAGATTGACGATTCACATGGCATAAAGAGTGACAAACCCAGCTAAGTGGGAACTATGTCGTGACACATATCTCATACTGTGTGTGCTTATAAGACGACCTATATGTGGGGTGACAATTGAATTCCCTATCACTTGTCACTGTGTGATCCTATGGAGGATAACTCTTTGACTTAAAGCTATGATATTAAGTCGAAACTTAATGATGCTACTTTAATGTGATTCTCAAGAACCACGATGTATACGGTTCAGCGAGAACACGTTAGAAAAGCAATTAAGCTAAGATGAGATTTCATGAGTGTTTAAGGAAAAATCTATCCACCATCACCATATCAGCCTAGGCGATTATGTTGAGAGCATAATCATATGATATATCAGGCATAAGGGATTAGAGATGCCACTGGTGATGTCTTGGGATATTTTTGGGGTATCGCATTTCGTGAAAGTGTTATGTTAGTTGGATGGTAACTTAATATAATTCTACTTGTTATTTTTGATAGCACGTCCTATTCCTGGTATGAAGTGTGAGAAGTTGTGATACATGGAGAATACGTGTTTTACGGCCTAAGTGGTCGAGTGGGAGCTGTTAGATGGGCCTAATGAGATTAGGCCCGACGGCCACTTAAGTCGCCTAGGACGACAACCCTTGCTACCCCCTAACCTATATAAAGAGGTTTAAGGGGGTTAGCCTAGTGAGACGCTATGACGCGAATATCATATCTCCCATATTCTCCTACTTCTCTCTCATGGCAGAACCACCATCTATCGAGTTCTTGGGTTTAGGACGTGAAACCCTAATGCGACTCTAGTAGCTGCTTGGTATTCTGATTGGCGAAGACTAGTATTCTTATTATTGTGGACTATTACCGACAGTGTACTTCCGCATCCAGGTTAGTCCTAATTCTTCCTACACTTGGGAAAGGAGTTGTAATGCCTATTGCAATTGGGCAAGGATTTCTATTTTCCTATTGTCATTAGGAAAGGCTTTGTATCCACTTTCCTAAGCTTGCAGGGTCTTGGATTGCTTGGGTATTTCTAGGGCTAGGCTTGTATCATGGCAGCCATGAATTGAAGGAATGAAACACAATACGATTTCCTCCTATTTTCTTTGCATCTTCATTCAGTGATTCCTCGTATATAGAGAATTGAACATATATTCTCCCAATTTGGTAATAGTTATTTTTCTTGCATTGCCACCGAGTCCAATTTGATAGTTTGATAGCATGGGATGGTCGAAAGGACAAGTGGACAAGGTTTGACCAAAAAGTCATTTCAAAAAAAATTTGAAACACATGCGGCGGTAGTTGGACTTGTTGACATTGGAAAGAAAATAAATGTGGCTAATATTGAGAGTATAGGTGTTAGGGCTGGCAATGGAATGGGTATAGGACGGGGTTTCCTATACCCTTATCCATGCCCATTTTCAAAGCGCATACCCATACCCATACTTAACGGGTGTTCAAAAACTATATCTATATCGATACCCATACCTACCGGGTTTTGCAAGTATTTGGGTTTTATTCGGGTAGATATGTATCAAAAAAATTTTTACCCATATTACACCCATATTTTGGCAATGTATATTACATCGGTTATCATTAGACCTAAAAAATAGATCGTTTGGTTCGGGTATGGGTCAAATTAAGTTTGGGTCGAATCATGTTTTGAGTTAAGCGATATTTCGGATCAGTTCGGCTTGAGTGGGTTGAACTTTGATTTGAGCTGACTTTGAGTCAACTGATTTTGGTCAAATATGCTTGTCATGAATAAATTTTGTAGAAAATTTTGTGTCTGGTAATGGTCTAGATTGAGTCAATTCAGGTTTCAAGTCCACTTTCGAGTGAGCCTATTCCAGATGTCGAATCGGATATGAATCCTGATCATTTGCGTGGGTTTCAGATCTCAAGTCAGTTTTGCCGGGACTAGTTGTCGTTTGGTGGCATAGTCGATTATCAATTGGTCGACTCCTCGCCAATTGTCATAAAGACGAGAGGGAGAGAGAGAAGGACTGGTAACTAATGAGCGAGTGGAGATGTGAGGGCCTGCGTGACTCAGACTCTAAGAGTGGAGTATAGATATGAGCGTATGAGAAGATAGATGTTAATGATAAGCTAAGCTTTTTACTTGGAAATCAACTTTAAGGATTGGGCTTGGACCATGTTCGATAAATTTAGTGGCTCGTTTTTATAACATTTTTGTATAAATGGGTTTTTGGGCGTTACATGGAGCGGGTACAAGGCGAGTTTTGTGGATACGGATTATGAGATGTTATATGGGGCAGGTTTTGCCATACCCATACTCGTTTCATTGCACCTGCCCCAAACCCGTCCCCCCCCCCCCCAACCCAATTTTAACACCCAAATGGATTTTAAATGGGGCAGGTTTTGTGAGTTTTAATTAGGGTATGAGTTTTTTTGCCAACCCTAATTAGCATCCAATTCTCCATTTGGAATTAACGGCGTCCAACACCTCCCAAACTTATGATTTATCTAATCCTATAATCCTAATTGTATTTTAGATAAATCCAACTAAAATTTTCTTGATACTCGTAAATTTAGTAACTCTACATACAATTATCATCTTCCTATTTAAATTACAATACTTGGTATATCAAATTATTCATACGTAACTGGTATTGCTGTATTTTTTTTTTTTCAAATCAACATTGACTTTCTAGAAACTAAATCTTTTGAGTTCACATGGACAAATGGAAACCGGTTGCACTCATGAAACTGTAATATGGCAGTGAATTAACCTTTTTTTAATTAAAGAAATTGTGTTATTGGTTGGTTGTGCAAAAATGGCAAAAAATCTCAGGGATTTCTTTCCTTTTAAGATAGCAGATAACAAATAACAAAATAGGTGAGAAATCCAATTTAAAATATAATCTAGTTGGATCACTAGTTAGTTTGAAAATCAAGGGAAAATTAGACTAGAAAAATTTTGTTTGAATGATAAATTATTAGAATTTCATAGGATGAAAAAACAGAATAAGATTATAAGTTCTTTTGGTTTGAATTTATAATTAAAAATAAAAAATTACCCATTTTACCTAAAATTTAATCTTGTTTAGCTTATCCAAATATATATATATATATATATATATATATATATATATATATATATATATATATGTATATATATATAAAATGTTGGACATAATATTTTGTCCAAAATTTCATTATTGTCTAAATTGTCCAAATCAAATTTCATGTAAATTTGAACTTTTCTCACCTATAAAAAAAGATTAAAATGGAAATAAAAAACCCAAAAAACTAGCCATTGCTTACCTATCATAATTAATTCCAATGGCATGTTGTAATTAATTTGACCATGCAAGACAAGCATGCATATGATTCACAAAGGAAGTGATTAAGTTTTGTAGCTTGCACACAAACAATGTATAGCACCCCGGCCAATAAACCCTTTTTTAGATGAAACACTAGAACTATTCTCCTTGTGATGAAAGGATTGACTTAACTAATATATTAATGTTCAAAATCATAGATATTTAATTAATAATTTTTTTTCATTGTTCAGATTTATTTTATCAGTTAAGAAATCTTTGTATCTTTTTTAAGTTTATGCATGTGCTCTTTTTGCAAGTAAGTGTTCATTAATGGAATTTCCAAGTAATTGATTAAGGAGAAGATGGAAGGTCTTGCAGATAATATAATAAATAAAAAGAATTGTATGCATGTTAAAAGGAAAAAAAAAATTAAAATAATAGTTAATATCCTAACTAATAATGCTATCACACTTGGCAAAAACTTATGGATTTACTCAATTTTATATATAGTCATATAGATAAATTGATTTTTGAAAATAGAATTATTAGATTGACTTGTGCCATTATATAAAGCATTTTGAATAGATAACAAAATATACTATGGGTACATCAGTTTTATTGAGACTCAAGTCTATGTTTTGAACTTAAAATTGACATTTCAACTAAAAAAAATTGTGCATGAGCAAAAAAATTTCTGCATAAAACTATTCTCTTAATATTTAATTGGCTAGCATTTTTTTTTTTAATGTGGTAATAGGCACACACCCTATATGATCTTTATCAAAATGTGAGGGGTATAAGTGGGTTATGGCATGAGGCTATTCTTAGGGGTCTAGGCTTTAAAACTCGTTAACTTCTATTCTTCTAGGACAGAATACTAACATTGTAGTGGCAAGTCTGATCATATGATTTTACAGAAAAAAAAAATCCTCCATCGATTCAATTGCTACTAAAATCTCCAAATGATTAGGATCTTACCATCATAATTTTTTTTAAATAATGTGTACCAGGGTTGTACTATGATTATACGATCCTATGCGCTAATTGCGACCCTAAACAAAGAAAATAATTTCGTACATTTTTATACTCAAGAATTCATTATTACAATGTAGATTTTCTATGCAAAATTTTATACAAAATATAGCTTAATGGAATTTCTATTTTATTATGACTGTTAATTAAGATTTTTATTATTGCAAAAATAATTTTCACTATTTCAAGTAAATTTTAAAATCGTATGATCCTTGATCCCATTCTCAATTCCAACCCTAAAAAAATTCCATTGATTCTAACTAGAATCTCGATTCTAATAACTTGAGCATAATATGCCACTTTAATCAAGATGTTTTAAAATTTCTTATTTTCAAGTGTAAAGGATACTTTATAAGTTGATAGAAATTATTCATATAAATTTAAAACCCGACTAGAGAGGGAAAAACAAAAATCCAAAAAAAAGCTCCTAAAAGCAGATATAATCGATTTTTTAAAGACAATTAAAAAAGGGGCAAAAATCCATTTCTTTCCTTATAGAGTAGCCAGTTTTCCTATTTATTCCACCCTCTGCTTTCACTGCCTCATCCCTCAGCATCTGAACCACACATACGCACACTTTCTCTGTCTCTCTCTGCTCTTCTGTTTGTCCAACAAAAGTGAAAAAAAAAAATGGCTAAGAGAATGAGTGAGATTGAAAATGGTAATGGCGATGTAAGAGTAAAGAAGCCAAGGATGAAATGGACTGATGAACTCCATCAATCATTCCTAGATGCTGTCGCCACTTTGGGTGGCGAGGATTGTAAGCCCAAATTATTATTTTTTTTTCCTTTTTCTATTCAGATTTTGCAAAGCAAAATCCATGGTCAAATTTGTTTTAGAAGTTTTTGTTATATATAAATTGTTTTGACTCCTATCAAGAGTGCCAATTTAATAGTATTTTTATATAAAATTTTTATCTGAAGAAGAGACCAATTTATCTTTTTTACGTATATGGATTTGTAATCCCATTTCCATTTAGAATTTAAAAGCAATCAAAATAGGGGTACGGTAGTTTTTCACTGCACTCAAGTAATACTGAATCTATTTGTGGTTGGGAGTGTACGTGTTGAATCCAAGTGAATTGAAGGGGCTAAATTCACCACACTATTAAACTTTAAGTACAATATTTATCTTGAGAAAAGAAAGACTAGTTCATCTCTTTTTGTCAACATATCCACGCATATGGAGTTCAATTTTATACTGAGATCTAAAGAGCTCGCAATTAAACAGGGGTTAGATCGCCGGTACTCCCCTCCCCCCATGCAATCATACATGTTCTGCTCTATACCTATGTGTTTGGGTGTATATGTGTTCTTTCATATTTCTAATCTATGAATTTTAGGGGGCAAAACATGATTGTGAAATTTTGATTGAGTGTAGCTTGATCACATTTTTTTTTCTTCCTTCCCAAATGAATTGATCGATCCTTTAGATCAACCACATATGTCTTTCTGGTCCAAAAAGAGATTATTATTTTTCTCTATATATCAAAATATCCATGTATTTGCTATCTAATTTAATTATATTCCGAATTCAAAAGGATTCGGACATAAGGGGAGAATTTATACTCGTTATTTTTCCCTGTATCTACACCTTTTTTTCTTTTTTTTCTTTTTTTTTTGGTGTTGCTTGTATTGTCTTAATGATGTGAAGATGGGTTTGACATGTTGATTAAGGTAAGTTGATTGAATAATGTAACTTATATGTGGATTTTCTTTTTTTTTTTTTTTTTTTTTTGTAATTTAGATGCTACGCCGAAGGCGATATCTTGTCTCATGAGATCAGAGGGTGTCACAACATTAAACATCAAAAGTCACCTCCAAGTACGTTAGTAATTTTCTCTATAAAACTTCGACCGTACGTACAACGTAACGTACTTGACATTTTGCTCTTTGTTTACTTACTTTTGTCTTGGTGACTTGGATTGCTTTATTATTCTAAAAATCAGATGTACCGGAATTTGCAACAAAGGCATCTACTTCAAGGTAAAATTGATTTTCATCAAAAAATTATTTGTCTTCATTGATAAATATGCTTTTTTTTATGAAAAAATTCAAATAGGCAATTGAGTATAAGAATATTTTGATGAAAATTTAAGTTCTCTTTAGTTTTTGCAAAGTTTTTCTCTAATAATCTCTCATTTGTTTGCCCTTTTGTTGTCAATAATAACAAAATTTTTTCCAATTAATTCGTGAAGAAAAGAGTCATTCTATCGAATGAAACAATTGTCATGAAATCACTTTTATAAACTTAGATGTCTCTATGTTCTGATGCGGTTCAATAATATGATAAATTTCAAAATCAAGCGTTACCGATAAATGTGTAAAAGTCGTTTTTCCCCCCTTTTCGACAGACGGGAACAAATATTTTTTCGAGTCTGTGTTATTTCTATGTATTTATTTGTGATCCATTTCCTTGTTGGAGTTTTGAAAGTCAAATAAACCGTTACAGTATTTAATATTTAATAATCTTATCAAGTATGCAATTTGAAGGTCGATTCATGAGTGAATTTATTGTACCAATTGAGGCTTTCATCAAATCCTAGCTAGTGCATTTTTCTTATCATAGTTCGTGCCTTTTTTTTTAAATTTGAAATGAATAATTAATTTCATTAAAGAACAATAAATTAAACCACATTTCCACAAATACGCGAGTGTACGTACGTACATGCCCTTGCATGCGTTGTTGCGATGATATGTATTGGCTAAGTCGAACTCCCATGCATGAATGTACGACAATTAAATTAAGATAAGTTAGTTAGTTAATTAGATGCGATAAAACATTACTTAATTAGCATGTACCGTATTAATTCACTTACAAAGTTTTCACATTAAAAACTGCATTTATTTTATTGTTGAGTAATTTTTCTATATATTTGTTGAGCTATGAGTGGGACATTGACCCTCCATGACATCCCTAGTTTTTTTTAAAAATAAAATAAAATAAAATAGATTGTCCCTTATTGTACTAATTATTCCAAACATTTGCTAAGTTTGTTTGAATTCGTACTTTCTAGAAATTTAGACATCCACATCCAAATCTAATACCCCAAAAATCCCGCCACTAGGTGAGATGTGGGGAATCTGATGTAGTAGGAATTGTAAAATTACAGAAAAACTGGTTCTGATTGACGCTAGATTTAAAAAATCATTGACTACCTACTACTTCACAGAAATGGAACAGAGAAGGTTTAAAGAGACATTTTATTTTAGTTCGTACAATTTAAGCTGAAAAAATAGTCCAAACTTATCTTTTTTAGCTATACGGATTTCGAACATGTTTTTAAATATTTAGACATAGATTTGTAAAATATGAGTTCTAAAACAATATATTTTTCTTTGTTGAAAATACAATAATTTTAGATGTAAAAATATTTATTTATAATGAAAATATTCTGCAGAATATATATGAGCACTAAAACAATATAATCTTTCGAGCTAAAACAAAATGGCACCAATTGCACGATCATCTCCAAAAAAAAAGAAAAAAAAAAGAAGGCAGGAAAGGGATTTTTTTAATAAAAAATATAGAGATAAGAGATCATTCATAACATCATAACTAGCCCTAATCTCATGTTTGCAATTGTAATTTTCTCATTAGTTTTTAATTAACAATGGCAAGTAGGAGTTCTTGAGTGTTCCGAGGACTATGAAAAGAAGCAGCTCGTTGACAAGATCAACGAAGAGCTAGACCACCCAGCCCCTCGGCAGCGCCAGCCACGTCTGCGCCGGATTAAGGAGCTGATTGCTGGAAATGCCCTTGAGAACCACCGTTTTCACCACCACCAACCTCTAATATTGGAATCGAGCCACAACGTTGTCACAGTTCGTATGCCTGGAGAAGAAGGCCAGATGCCTCATGCCTATCTCGTTTTCGGAGATCTCGTAAACCCCTCAACTACTCAGGTATGGTGAAACCATGTAAAATTGAGTTTGCTAACAAAGTGTTTTAACATTTGAAGTAATTAGATCTATTTCAGAGTTCTTTTTAATCTTTAGGACACAACATTTCTATTGATTATGGGTAAAATTACATGCTTCAGATTTGGATTAGAGCCAAACATGTATAAATACGTACCAGCTAGGCTTACATAAATAGGATCCCTAGAAATCAAAAATTGAAAATACCCGAAATTTAGGGGTCATAATTACTTGGTATAAGGAATTCTTGAACAAAATTTGTGTAGAATAATTTTTGGATGAACCATCATGATGCTACATACCTAGCTTTCACAATCTTATAACATCGATATATACTTATCCCCATTTGATTGTTCAGGCTGAGTGCAAGGGAAAGGAGAAAATGCCCATAGAAGACTGCAACCCAACAACGAAGCAATTTTACGAGAAGTTGGTGAAGAAGTCCCAGTACAATTGGGCTTCCTCCTTAAAACTGGGGATTAATTGATCGTGCAAAGATGACTCTTGGTGAGGATGCCCATAAATCTTGCCAACTTAAGTTTGTTGGTCAAAAATATATTGTCACAAAGATTTAGTGTGGGTTGTTGTTGTATCTTTATGCATCAATGTAGTTGGCTTTCCTGGCTTGCAGTGAATAATTAGTAGGACTTTCTTCTTCTTATAATTAAGGGTACTTTTAGACATTAGAAAGTGTGTTTAGCCAAAGATTTATAATTTGTACTAAGTTGATGAATTAACTTCATAGTTCTTGGAGAACTACTAGTTATGTTAGTGTGCTCTTTTCAAGAGTTCTGTTCTTTAATTTTGATTGTTGCACCTTTGCATTGTTTGGTGAGTAATATGCATGGTGCTACCGTTGCATAGAAACACCAGATGATAATTGGGTGTCTAATTATCATATTGAAAGATTTCTTTTCGAAACTGAAAAATCTACATATATTGAAGAACTTTTGGACCCTGATAATCTCATCTTTGGGGTATTAGAGTAGAATAATTCAACTTTTAAATTCGAAAATCAGCATGTTAACTATTGTAGGTATTTGTCTTTAGTGCACTACCAACAAACAGTACTACTAAAAATTCCTTTTTTTCAATGGAAATCTCCAACAGAATTTCAGTCCGCCGAACTCTCTGACGGATTGCCGGCGGAATGATACTGTCCCGTAACAAGTGCGACAGAACTGGAAGCCGTCAGAAAATCCGACGGAATTCTGACTAAATATTACGTCGGAAACCCAAACTTGCTGACCAATCCTACATCCAAGGGAAGAATTTGAAATAGGCTTCCGACGAAAAATTCTATCGGAACAGTGCTTTCGACGGACTTCCGATAGAATTTCCATCAGAATCTTTTTTTACGCCCAGACACCACATTCGGTTTCATTTTTCAAAGATGTTCACATTTTAGAGAGAGAGAGAGAGAGAGGAATTGCCCACCCACCACCGCCGCCATGTCTGTCCGCCGCTGCCGCCGTTTTCCTCCATCGCGGGCCGCCCCCAACTTCCACCGCCGTTTGTGGCCCAATTTCTTTGACATTTTCTATTAAGTGATTCTAGAGTGCTTAAAATAATATACCCTTAAATTTTTAGTCAAATATGGTAAATGCACCTGGACTTTAAAATTCAAGCAAATACCCTAGGAATAAACAAAACGATTTTATTTTTTTTACAATTATTGATGATGTGGCGATTAAAATACTAATGTGGCTTATAAAATGGTGATGTGGCTAAATAAATTATATATAACATGTCGGCATGTAAAGTATATAGCAAATTTGATAAAAACATTTTTTGCAAGGAAACTTAGAATAATAATATGAATTAATTGTTAAAGTCAACGTAAATTAAATCCAAAACAATATAATTCAATCTTTGCTCAAATTTGATCCTAGTATGATCTATTGAACTAATAAAATTTTTGCAAATCATATCATCGGCACTTTTTCCTAATAATTGCATATAATTCATCATGACAAGCTATTATATAACCTAACTTCAAATTAATCAAACTTAGATATTACTTAGTCATGAGCCTTTTATAGAGTTAATCGAATCCAATGTAGTCATACGGAATTTATCAAAGTGAATTACCTTTGATGCAGATAACATTGTTAAATGTGAGTTAATGTCCTGAATGTGATTGCCTTTGCATACATATTACATTAATGTCAATTGACTTCAAGTTGCTAGCATGGCTTAAGCTCAAGTTAGATTAATATATGATCAAAATATATTTAAATTTGTAATTGTGTTTTCCATAAACTCATCAGCCTAAAAATGCAATTAAATTTAGAGTAATGTCAAAGTTTATCTTAATAGTGTTAATTGGAATTCAATTGAATACTGGTCCTAAAATTTTCATACAAAATCCTAAATTTTTTATATTATTAATTAAGTCCCGATAAATTTTTTTAGATTTTCAAGACTTTAAAAAATATTTTTTCCCACATCGGCCTCACTATATATCAACAATTTACACAAAAAACTCATCAAATTAAGGCATATTTCTACCCAAAACAATTTCCACAAATTTCCAATACATCATGAAAATATCTTAATACTTTCAGTATTCAAAATCATCCCCCACATGATCAATTACACCATAGGCTGATTTCAATATAATCAAAAAAGATTTAGGAAAATACCTAGAGTTAAAAATCTTTAGATGTAAAAAGAAAACTAAATAGACAACAAAACTACAAGCTGTAACAATAAACACACAAAAGAGATAACGCGGAACCACAAAGAACAATAAGTCATAAAGTGAACACTACGACTGTAAGAAAAAAAATTATAAGCATAAACGAGTGCTGGATACCCGTGATATGTGCTAACCACTACGCATGAAAAGTAATAACCAGAACCAGGCAACGACTATTCATTTTCCCTCGATCTAGGGAAGGGCAAGTAACCTGCTACCTAAAGGCCCTAACCTTTATCTTAGACCTCCACAATGTCCTATTTTGGGTTATGTACTCCGTAAATCCTAAAGTCCTCAAATCGTCTTTAATCATTTTGTTATAACTCTTCCTAGGTCTACCTCAATCCCTTTCACATTTTGGTCTCCTTACTGGTGCAACCCATACTCCTCCTCCTAATATGACCAAACAATCTGAGTCTAACCTCTCTCATCTTATCCTCTATGGGTGTTACTTTGTCCCTAATCATTTCATTTCTTATCCTATCAAATCTCATGGGGTCATACATCTAACGAAGCATCCTCATCTCAGAAACCGTCATGATCTGGACTTGATACTTCTTGATAGACCAACATGCCACTCCATATGGTAATACCGGTCTAACAACCATATGGTAAATTCTCTCCTTCAATCTTAGCGGGATGCTTTTGTCGCACAACACCTCTGAGGTAGTCTTCCATTTTTTCCATCCTGCCTTTATTTGTAGGTTAACATGCTCGTCAATATCCCCTTTTCTTGAATGGTTGAGCCTAGATATTTGAACTTCATGACCCTTGGTCATCATACACCCCAAATAGTCACCTCGTCCTCTATACTGCCTTCCCCGTCATTGAATTGACATTGTAAGTATTCACTCTTTGACCTTCTCAGCTTAAAATCTTTAGTCTCTAGGGTACCTTTCCACTGTTCCAACTTATTATTAACCCTCTCCCTAAACTCATTGATAACAATAGTGTCGTCTGCAAATAAAATATAACATGATACCTTTTCTTGAATCCCTTTAGCAAGTTCATCCATAACTATACAAACAGCCTGTAATTGCACTAAATGGGGCAATTTTAGTCAACACTTCATTACTCATAAGATACACATCTAAAATTCATGAAAATTTGCATAAAATTGTCAAATATTATGGAGAACGTACAATAAAATTTTAATAGTTTTTCTCAAAGCTGTTTCATAGAAATTCGACCAATGATCGAAATTATGCATTAAACATGGCAATTTCAATGAAAAATTCATAATTCAAAAAAGACAAATTCAATAAATTTACAGAAAAATTCCAAATGCCATGGGATACCTACAGTACAATGTTTAGAATTTTTCTCCAAGCTGTTAATTCATTGAAATTTGAATAGAAGGTGAATTGAGGAGAAATTCCAAAATTGAAAACAATTTTTCCCTTTTTGGTATTCTAATCCAAATAATCAAGTCAATTTGCATAGTCTAGTTCATACATAAACTAATTTACAGCATACCCACCAAGTTCACACATCCATACAACCCAAAAATCACACTTACACATGAGACTTTTAAGGACGGGTTTCTACCAACCGAAGTTAGCTTTCCAATCTACTAAACCCTAGCTTCAACCTTCAATTGATTTCTTAAATTCAAAGCTATATCACTACCAAAAATCATCGAATTTCCCACTATACTTTCCCATTGAAAAATTCTAGTAGCAAATTTACCACAGTTTTCCTACTACGTTATATTTCCCACTATTTTTCCATTGATTTAATTGTAGTGGCAAATTTCCCACTAAATTTCCACTAAACTTCCACTATCTAATATATAAATTGTTATTTACATTTTTTTAAGTCTTATTTCCTACTAACTTTCTACTAAATTAAATTTTTTTAAAGATTTCCCACCCCTATATTATTTTAACTACTTTTTTTTTATCTCAACCCCAAAGTCCCACCAATTCTCAAAGTTAAATTTTAATTTCCCCCAACTAAAACACCCCCCAAACAACAGTCACGGCCAGAACTTGTTTTTATTTTATCTTTTTTGAAACAAAATGGCAGACTTTAATTGTTAAAAAAAAAAGAGGGCCAAAGCTTTGGGGGAAACTAGAAACTCAGTAACTCACGACCCCAAACTCACGACACCCCCCTCCATTTTCTCTCAAACCCTAACCCTACCAAATTGCAGCCATTTCCGCCACCCCACCCTCGTGGCTGCTGGTTGTTGGTGGTTTTTGAGGGGTGGAGAATAAACTAAAGAAAAATGAAACCTCAAGCACACGATTGCCAGTCATAGTACTTTGAGGGTCGAATCCACAGGGTCGACATTGAGATTACGGTCATCTATAACAAAACGATTTAACTAATTTACTACACTAGACTAAGCAACATCAATCAAAACAACTAAACCGAACTAAACATCTAAATCAAACTTGAGCAGTCCTTCAACCAAAACAAAATTAACTTACTAAACCCATCTTTAGAATCAGTGACTAACTAAACCACATTCAATGACTAACTTATTCAATACCAATACCAATGACTAACCACCATTGAAAATAGCTAATGAGATTCAGAACATGATCATGAAAATAGCTAATGGGGAACTCTAACCACCATTGAACATCAAACCAGCATTAACAACTAAAAACATAAATCAAAACATAAATCAGAACGTAAAACAGCATTATCAACCAGAATTGCCCTAAACAAAACAAATCAGGCAACTAATCCAATACTCAGCTACATTCAACCAAAATCAACAGCTAATCCAGTACTTAGCTAACATTCAACCAAACTCAACAACATTCAACAAAATCGACTTCAACCTAATCAAAATGAAGCAATAGGAGAGGGGGCGAATTGAAACAGAACAATAAAAAAAACAACAACAGGGGACTAGAAGAACTAAAGCAAATGCATACTCACGAAGATTTCAGCCAGCTTCACGAATCCAAAAGCAACTCATCGAACCCAGATGAACCAATCAAACCAAAAGCAGGGGAGGGGGGAATCGACCGCAATTCAACCAAATAAACCCAATTTTTTTTTGCAATTTACAAATGGAATCCGTGAATACCATTTGAAAGCAACAATTCAAACCTAGCTACATGAATTCAAATGCTCAAAACAACCGAAATTCGAACCCTAAATTCGAAAACCTAATCTGAAAAACCGAGAATAAAACGGAATTGAAACGAAAATCTAAACCTAAACTAACCCTAAATTACCTAAAAAAACTACCCAGCCTCCTCTTCAATGGCGAACAACCCTCCATTTGTAGCCCTCGAATGCAACTCTTCACCTACCCTTGAAACCGCCACATTGATGGAGCCGAAAATTGGAAGAGGAGAGAGAGAGAAGAGGGACCGAGGTTGAGGGGAAAGATGAAGAGGCAGGGCAACGACAAGGGTTTTGGGGTTCTGAAAATTGAAGAAGAAGAAGGAGCAGCGAAGGGGTATCGGGGTTAGGGGGTCTAGGAATCGGGCATAGAAGACCCGAGAGGAGAGAGAAAGAAATGGGGGGGGAAGGCATGGTCGGGTCACGTGCAAGGCCCAATTGTTTTTAATTTGTCTTCTTTTTTTTTTTGGTTTTGTTATTGTTGCTTGGTTGGGGTTTGACTCAACTTGGCTCAGTTCTTCAATTTTCAACCTTCCTTCATCTTTTCCGCATCTTTTTCCCAAATTATTGAATACCTACAGAACAAAATAAAATCAAATAAAAACCGAAAAAATAGCAATTATTTTGAGCATAAATTAAGTAGAAAGGTACTGTAGAAATAGCACATTTTTAGCCTCGACAAATACCCCCACACCAAAGTTTTGCTCGTCCTCGAGTAAAACAAAACTAAACTAACTAAAAGAAAATGAAAATAAGAAAATAAAATCCTAACTCACTGTCGTAGGAATCACTATTGCATTTAGCGTATGCAACAAGCCCTTTAAACCCTTTGGACTCCCAAATGGACGAGTGAGATCTCGTGAGGGTTTCCAGGTGAAATAACCACAAAAATTATTCCAAAAATAAAGAAAAATCTTTTTGGGTTTTTCTCAAAACTGATATGTACAAAACTCGGAAAACATATGCACACATTCTAATCAGTTAAATCACTCATGTACTCAATTATTAACCTGTATATACATAGAACGTACTTCAAAGTCTTCTAGCCCCTAAATGACATCAAAGTACTGATTTTTCACTCCATTGGACATCAAGATTTGAATCCATCCCGGTGTTCGTGTGCAAGTGTATCATCATCCTAGGGCTCAGATATACCAGAATAGACTCAATCCCACTTAGCCAACACAACTACATTATTCCCATCATGACTTTGGAAGCAAGCTTTCCCAGTAGCAATATTGCCTCAAAGGGTAATGCCCAGTAGCACGCGCCTCAAAGGGTAACGCCCAGTAGCGCATGCCTCAAAGGGATACTTGTCATTCCAAATTTTATTCTTTTTTTCTTTATTCATAATAATTTTTTTTTATTTTTTCAATTTTTTTCCAAAGTAATCATGTCTCAAGCTAGTGGGAGAATCATTCATGGAAACCTAAGACCTAAAGACAATGATGAAAGGATAACAAGGACTGGATTACACAACCCATAATGAACAACTGAAGTTAGAATCAGGGTTTAGAATATCATATTCGAAGTTAGAGACTTATCATACACATCCTATTAATATACAAGCTAACAAATAAAGCCTAGAGGATTCAAACTAATAAGAAAAAGTACACACATCCCCAAAAACAACAAAAAAAACTTCAAAATTTTCAAAAAAAAAGTGGCACCTCACCCCCACACCAAAACTTCACAATGTCCTCATTGTGGGAATTAAGGTGCTAAAAAGCAAGCTCATAAGCTATACAACCGTAAATCCTAAAATATATACAACTAGGACACAAGGAAAAACAAAAACAAAACCAAAAACAAAACAAAACAAAACACACACATATTTACAAAAACTAAACTAAAAGAAATCTAAAACAAAATAAAAGAAAACAAACAAAAAAAAAAGAAACAAAAAATGAAAAGAAAATGAAAAGAAAAAAGGAAAATAAAAGGAAATAAACAAAAATAATGAAAATAAAATGAAATAAGCAAAAATGAAATAAAAAGAAAACTAAATGAAAAGTATTTACAAAATCCTAATATATACAACTAAGTACGAAAAGGAAGAAAAGAAATGAAAAAGAAAAGAAAGGTGAAACGATCATACCAGGTTGGATACAGGTTGTACCCAAATTATAAAGCTTATGGAGCATCAGCCACTCCATCACAACTTACGAGCAACTACTCATATCAAACCCAACCAATGCTCGCAATAGCTTATCAAACGATCGGGCACAATCCTCACAAAAATGAATGTAGTTAGAAACATGAAGAATGACCCAAATAAAATGCATAACAATGCAACTCAAAGTTCTTTTGAGCTTATCAAAGCTCACAGCCCAATTAGAAGAGAGATGTGTACAAGTGAAATCAGATGCACAAGTCAATGGCTTCAGGAAAATATGATTACATGAATGCATAAACCATCTAAAGTGATCTGAATGATCTAAATGAACTCGCACATCACCTCTAAAAGGATAAAAGAGAGAACCACAACAAGGCCAATCAAAGAAAATATAGAAATCAGAGCTCAATTGATGGCCTAAAGTCAAGTCTTGCATTTCAAAGTCATCCTTGAGTCTATCTGTGTTTTTATCATCACGAGTCTGGTCTAAGCAAGAAATATCAAACACAAAAGTCTCAAACTCGACAAAAGTAGACTCGGGAGGGTCTAAAGATGAAAGAAGAGGGGGAAGGGGAGAACTGCAATATTCAAGAAGGAGGTCAGTTTGGACAGGATCAACAGAAAAGGATTCATATTCAGCACAAGGATCCTCATTCAAACTCATATTGACATCAAACCCACAAAAAGATTCATATTCGATTTGCAGAATATCATCATTTGATTTAAATAGAAAGTCAGGAGTGATGGGATCAAAAGAGAATGATTCAAATGCAACATGAAAATCCACATCAAGACCTTCAATAACATCAAGCATATATGAAAAAGACTCATATTCTGCACAAAGAATATCATTATCAAAGTCAAAAAGAGTGGGTGCAGTCACTTCATCACATAACTCCTGTGAAACATCTGTTGAAGCATCCAAATCATGAAGCTCAATTCCAAGTATGATGCTAATTTCTAACTCACTATCAAGATCAGATTGTCCATCAGTGATGCCCTTAGGTGAGCTAGTGAAGGGTGCAAGGTCTGATGATAGAGACTTTGGGAGGTCACTTTCTTGTTCTAAATTAGGCAAACACATGTTTTCATTCAAATCAGGCCCATAAGAAAAAGAAGATTCAAAATCATCACAGATATCAATATCAAGTTTAGGAGATCCTAAACTAGAATCAATCTCACTAAAAGGCTCCCTAATCTGGCTAAAACATTGAGAATATTCAGCAATTCTCATTTTCATAGTCTCTACCATGTGATAAGTCATATCATTAAGTTTCTTTTCAAAACTTGCACATGTAACATCAACATAAACACCAAAATGACAAGCAGAAGCATCATGATCAGGAGATTCACAATAATCGCACAAAACAGGAGGCATATAAGAATGAAATGAGTCATAAGAATTCCAAAAGTGATCTGAAGGGTAAGAATTAGAATGAAAATCATATTCTCCATGAGTCGGGTATCTAAAAGACTCATAAGCTTGTTCAAATGTATAAGTTTCCCAAGCTAATTTTTCAAAGAAATCCCAAACTTCATTTTGAGTTTTAGATAACAATTCTCTTAAACCTCCAGAAAAAATTGAATCGATGTAACTCCTTGACTCAATGTTTAGACCCTCAAGAATGACCTCACAAATTTCCCACTTTTCAAAATTACACTTCAGCTGAGCACGATAATCATTAAGCCTTGAAAAATAATTCCAAAAAGGTTCGGGCTCAAATTGCAGGAAATTGAAAACATGCATTTTTATTTTTATTTTTTTTTGAATTTTAAATTTTTCAAATTTTTTTTGGGTTTTTTTTGGGGATTTTCTATTTTTTTTTGAAGTTTTCTAATTTTTTGAATTTTTGTTTTTTTTTTTGAAAACAAAACGATTAAACTCAGTAACAATTAATACCAAAATAAAGAAATCAACTAAAACAAAGCACAATAACTAATTAAGCAACTTACAACTACTAAGAAGTAAACAAAACAAAGTACGAAAGAGAGCAACTATGAAAACAAAAACAATGACCAAATCTCACCACCATCCCCGACAACGGTGCCAAAAATGTTGGTGGTTTTTGAGGGGTGGAAAATAAACTAAAGAAAAATGAAACTTCAAGCACACGATTGTCAGTCATAGTACTTTGAGGGTCGAATCCACAGGGACGGCGTTGAGATTACGGTCATTTATAACGAAACGATTTAACTAATTTACTACACTAGACTAAGCAACATCAATCAAAACAACTAAATCGAACTAAAACAACTAAATCAAACTTGAGCAGTCCTTCAACCAAAACAAAATTAACTCACTAAACCCATCTTCAGAATCAGTGACTAACTAAACCACATTCAATGACTAACTTATTCAATACCAATACCAATGACTAACCACCGTTGAAAATAGCTAATGAGATTCAGAACATGATCATGAAAATAGCTAATGGGGAACTCTAACCACCATTGAACATCAAACTAGCATTAACAACTAAAAATCTAAATCAGAACATAAATTAGAACGTAAAACAACATTATCAACCAGAATTGCCCTGAACAAAACAAATCAGGCAACTAATCCAATACTCAGCTACATTCAACCAAAATCAACAGCTAATCCAGTACTTAGCTAACATTCAACCAAACTCAACAACATTCAACAAAATCGACTTCAACCTAATCAAAATGAAGCAACAGGAGGGGGGCGAATTGAAACAGAACAATAAAAAAAACAACAGCAGGGGACTAGAAGAACTAAAGCAAATGCATACTCACGAAGATTTCAGCCAGCTTCACGAATCCAAAAGCAACTCATCGAACCCAGATGAACCAATCAAACCAAAAGCAGGGGAGGGGGGAATCGACTGCAATTCAACCAAATTAACCCAATTTTTTTTTGCAATTTACAACTGGAATCCGTGAATACCATTTGAAAGCAACAATTCAAACCTAGCTACATGAATTCAAATGCTCAAAACAACCGAAATTCGAAAACCTAATCTGAAAAACCAAGAATAAAACGGAATTGAAACGAAAATCTAAACCTAAACTAACCCTAAATTACCTAAAAAATTTACCCAACCTCCTCTTCAATGGCGAACAACCCTCCATTTGTAGCCCTCGAATGCAACTCTTCACCTACCCTTGAAACCGCCACATTGATGGAGCCAAAAATTGAAAGAGGAGAGAGAGAGAAGAGGGACCGAGGTTGAAGAGGCAGGGCAACGGCAGGGGTTTTGGGGTTTTGAAAATTGAAGAAGAAGAAGGAGCAGCGAAGGGGTATCGGGGTTAGGGGTCTAGGAATCGGGCATAGAAGACCCAAGAGGAGAGAGAAAGAAATGGGGGGGAAAGGCATGGCCGGGTCACGTGCAAGGCCCCTTTGTTTTTAATTTGTCTTCTTTTATTTTTTATTTTTATATTTTTTGGTTTTGTTATTGTTGCTTGGTTGGGGTTTGACTCAACTTGGCTCAGTTCTTCAATTTTCAACCTTCCTTTATCTTTTCCGCATCTTTTTCCCAAATTATTCAATACCTACAGAACAAAATAAAATCAAATAAAAACCGAAAAAATAACAATTATTTTGAGCATAAATTAGGTAGAAAGGTACTCTAGAAATAGCACATTTTTGGCGTCAACACTGGTTGGAGGTCACCGGTTGTTGTATGCGGTTGCTAGGGTCGTTCTGATTGCTCGAGTCATCTCAGTAAATCTCTTCTGGTGGTTGGAGGTCGTCGGTGCTATTGCTGGAGTCGTCGGCTTTGTTCTATGGTGGACTTCTCTGTGCTCGATGGCTACTGGGTGGCTGATCGGTGCTATGGTTCACACATTCACAGGCTCACCTCAGTAACTCTCTTCTCTATTTCTTTGATATAGTTTAACTAGTGTGATGTTTGAATATATATTGTCAATGTTGCTTCAATTTTGTTTAAGTATACAAAAGCCATTATACTTAGTTTGAATTTGGGGTGATAATATGGGATTTTGTATGTTTTCTACTCCTAATTTGTCCCATGTTTGATGTGAAATTGAGGATGATTAAATAGAAAATTGACTCCAAATAGATGTTTTGTAATTATAGAGTTGGTGGGTTTGATTCACATACACAAGCCATGTCCTGAGATACGACATATCTTTTCTGCCCACAGGCTAGGCTAGGTGAGCTATTTCTTGACTAGCGCAACACCTCCAATGGGTGTTAAAGTGTTGCATATTTGAGGGTTGAGATGATGGGTAGCCTAAAGGTTAAAATAGTCTTCATTACTGGTTTCATAGATTCCCATTTGCTCTCATACTCCACCACCCCCTTTTTGTGTTTCCATATTTATAGTTTAATTTAGAGGTTCTACACTAAACAAAGCTATTGTCATTAGAACATATTGTCTTTGTGTTACTCCATGGGGTGAATAGATAGCAAATCTTTGTATTGGTTTTCATCTATTATATTTTGTAGGATGGATATATGAATCTTTAGTCATGGTTTGTCATTAAAATGTCATTGAGATTTTGGTGTTATGAGTGGTCTCATTCGATTTGCTATTGCACGATGACCATAACTTTGATATAGACCCTGCACAACTCACCTATTACATTTTGTTTTGTATTAGAGGAAGAATTAGGTTTGTGGCTCATGGTTGTTTACTCTTTATGTTTGACTTTTTTATTTTCTTGGATTTTACCCAACATATGATCCAAAATATTCAAGTACTTGATTGATGAGCTCAAATACTTCAGAATTCTAGATACAAAATTGCTAATGGGCTATTTCATTTCTACTCAATTTGAATATATGCCTTGATTAATCTAGTAGATGAAAAGATGAGCCTTGAAAGTCCCAGAAAAAATAGGATTACGCTGCCCATTGTTGTTTATGGGTTTATTTGGCTATGATTACAAAACTTGTTTGAATATAACGCTACAAAGTAGAGGTTTTACTACTATCTTTCATCCTACCTCTTTATTTTCATGTAGTGTAGCTTAAACCTATGTTAATCATGTGAACGTCGCTTTAGTATACCCTAAGATTATATGGCTACGCTTAACATAAAGTTGGCTATGCTAAATTTTAAAGTTTTGGGATATGCATTTTCTCTTTTGTGAGGAAATGGTGGTTAATGAAACCTAACTTAAGACACTTGCTCTGTTATTCATAAGTTTGATTCCTAATCTTATTAGCTAGTCTACTGAAGGCCAATGACAATAAAAATGAAAAAGATACCCCAAATTGGAGAAATATCTAAATTCTAAAATTCTACTATAACATATGCTAAGCCACTTTTTCCATATAATAGCGAAATGCATTTGAATTCTTATGTCATAATCATTGTGCACGTGTATAATTGAGCAATATAATTAGCAGTACTAAATATATTCTTATGAAAACTTAAAATAACCAATTTTTTCAATGACAACAAAAACAATTGATAATGAAAATGATTGTTATTTTTAAATTAACAAAAAATTACAATTTTAATTAAATTTATTCTGTGAAGAAAAACCTAATGAAGGATAATGAAGGAAACAAAATATGGCATATTGCTTAGGATAATGAGGAGCTAATCGCTCCTAATTTCTGGTAACTTTATCCACTATCTCTAACCTTGGTGATCACTCCTGGGTGCCTCTAGCTAGCTACTAACTAGTCCCAACCACTACTAGTAAAACTATGCTAACTTCCAACCAAAAAAAAAAAGAAGAAATACAAGCATTAAGATAATTTCAACAGTTGAGGTCAAGGCCTATAATTGTATGAATAGGTGAGCCTAATATTTGTCGAAAGCCACGTAAAATCATCATGATTTGCTAGTATTGCATTTTTGAGGATGTCTACTATTTGGGATATCCAAATACTAGAATTTGATAAGATGCGTCTTCGAATGAGAAGAAAGATTCCTTCAATTTTTGGCATTCTACGCTATTATTTCGACTTGCACTCCCTACATATAAAGAAAAGGAATGCCAACTATAGTTAGGTGGGCAACTTCTGGGGGAATACTCAATGTTGAGTTGTATGATAAGCATAACATAAAAACAATTAATGAATTTAGGGTTGAATTAGTTGATATGATTTCGTCATCTACAAATATATATTATTATTAAAGTTTCATGTAACTTTATACTAATGCAAACTATTCAACTCTTATCATAATGAGCATCATTCAATATTATAGGTATTTATTACTAAAGTCGCTATCATGAATGTTGTTCAACTCTTAACCACTACATAATTTTCAATTAAAATGGATGTGCAAGTTCAAAATAAGTAAATAACCACAAGTAGTCCCTGCTAACAATCTCAACCCTAGTTGTTCCTCATTTCGATAATTGCTAATTTTTTTACTACTAGTTTAAACTATTAAAACAAAATACGACATATTAAATGTTTTAACGTATCTCTAAATATTTATTGGTTATTCCATGTCGTGTTACTTCTTTAATTTTTTATTTCAATTTAGGCACCTATGATTGGTTATATGCTTACAGTTATCTTTAAGTATTCATTAATTATTATTCCATTGGCAATATAAGTATCCTAAGTTGAGAAGTAACAAGTTCAACTCATTGCTAACAATAGGTTATCTCTTTTAAGTAAGACTTTGAGCTTTAATGGGATATGCTACTTTAAGCTTTAATGGGATAACGGTCATTCAAAGAAAAAAAAGAAAATAAAATAGTTAAAATTTTCAATGCTTGTAAAAAGTGGCCATAATTGTTCTCAACTATTGAAAATTATTTCATTTTGCTGAAATGAGGTACCATATATGCAGGTTAATTGTTATGTTGACGTTATCTTGAGCGATGGAGCTATTTCTAAGGCTAGTGTTCTTTTAGTGAGGTGTTAGGCGATAAATTGCCTTATTTTACGTGCCTCTTTCACCCACTTTTAGCTTGTATAATAACTTAATCTTTAAGATTTTTACTTGTTTTATTTACTTTTGTAGATAATAAACTTCAAATCAAGCAAACGTCGTGAAAAGGAGCGAAGACCGGACAAAGCGAAGAAAAACAGCAAAAACCGGTAAAAAGGGACAACAGGGGGGGTCGAGCCACTGTGCCAGAGAAGTGGCATGGTGGGGCCATGCCACGTGGCACGGTTGTGCCTCCCCCCTGTTCGCCATTCGCTCGATTTTCTATTTAAGGCCCGTTCAGGCGTTTTTACCGGGGGTCGCTCGAGGTTCTCTCTAGCGAATTTTAGGCTAGGTTTTGGGTTAGTTTATCAAATAAAACCTCAATGGGAGGATTAGTTTAGGATCTTAGATTGTAATTCCGGATTCAAGCTTGTGGGTTTGCAAGTTCATTCAATAATTCAAGCATAAGTTTTCTCTTATCTTTCTCTCTCTATTTTTGTTATCTATGTTCATGTTTTAGTTTACAATCTTTCGTGATGTTTAGTGATTACAGTTGTGAATCTTAGATTGTGATTAGCCTTCTGATGATTGATTGATCTTTGTTTGGGCCTTTACCCCTCTTGTTTATGTTAGAATCTAAGGTTTTCTTTCACGCCCGCCAAGTGTTCGATGAAATGCTTGAAAGAGTTTTCATCCGTGTTTTGAAGCAATTGACTTATGCTGAGAGGTGAGGTCGATTGTCTACTGCAGGTAGAGAGAATAGTTGGGATTGGGATATGAAAATAGTCTCATCGGTAGCTAGATCAAAGGTTGTTAATCTTGTAGTCTAATTGACCTAATCCCATGAAAATAGGCGGTTAGAACATTTAGACTAGTCTAATGACTCTTGAGAGAGGGCTTAGGTGGACTTTAATTGGGCAGCCGATCATCCTTGAATTACTAGCATAACTTGGAAGGTGAGGGTTTGAATCGATTAGTTAGTCTACCGTAGGTTTAATTACAATCAAAGTCTTCTATGTTTTAGTAGTTAGTTTTACTTCTATTCACTTTTGATTTCGCCTAGATTGATATGCTCGAGTGAACTTTGGTAGTTGGAAACACAACTCCCTGCAGACAATACCCCAAGTACTCAACGATACACCTTCCTCTTGAGGTTTATAAATATTAAAAATCTGTTGTTTTTCCCTAACATGAGGCTTCTACAGGTTACTCTTTTCAACTTTGAACATATATTGTGCTTAATTTGTTGCTTTTCTAGCGATTTCTTTTAAGGAATTTTAGTGATGCATGTTTTAACGTATGTCTAAATATTCATTTGTTCTTCCATGTCGTGTTACTTCTTTAATTTTGTATTTCAATTTAGGCACCTATGATTAGTTATATGCTTACAGTTATCTTCAAATATTCATTAATTATTATTCTATTGGTAATATAAGTATCATAAGGTGAGAAGTAACAAGTTCAAAATTTTTTCACACAAAATAAAACAAGGCAATATTTCCACATAATGAAAACATTTATAGAATGAAGAGAAAGAAAAATTTACAAGCACATTTATTATTCCTTTTTCTTCTATTTTCTTATTCAAGTCAAATGTAGGTTTGACTTTTGCGATTGTGAGGTCATCTGCACAGAGGTTTCACATCTTCACCTATTTGACCAGGGTTTGGCATCTCTTCTTTTTGTGGCAATTTCTAAGTTCACGGTGAGCATTTTCTTCTCACAAGCAAAATTTGGTTGTACGTAGTGAGAGTAAGTAGTTTTAATATTTGTTACAAAATGTCAAAATAATTGAAAGGTGTTTGGCATTTCATGAATATATTTTTGTTGTCACTGCAAGGTGAGGAATCTTGTAGTTCTTGTGGTTGTTTGTTTGCAGAATCTACCTTTTCTCTTGCTTCTTCTTCATCGTCACCATACTTGTTTAACTGTAGATCCTGTGCTATAGATTCACTTAACACACCATTATTAGATTCATCAAAAATCACATGAATACTTTCCTCGATGGTTTTGGTGCGTTTATTGTAAATTCTATAAGCTTTGCTATGCATGGAATATCCCACAAATGTTCCTTCGTCACTTCTAGCATCGAATTTTCCTAGGTTATTTTTTCCATTGTTATGAACAAAGCATTTGCATCCAAATGGTTTGAAATATGAAATGTTGGGTCGTTTATCTTTGAATAATTCATAGGGCGTTCTTTTTAGAATTGGTCGAATTAAGCAGCGATTTAGTACATAATTAACAGTATTAACTGCTTCGGCCCAAAGGTGTTGAGAGACATTACTTTCACACATCATTGTGCGAGCCATATCTTCTAACGTGCGGTTTTTCCTTTCTACTACACCATTTTGTTGCGGTGTACGTGGTGCAGAAAAGTTGTGAACAATTCCATGTTTATTACAGAATTCCGTAAATTCTTTTTGATCAAATTCCCTACCGTGATCACTCCTTATAGACATAATTTGTGAATTTGGTTGAACTTGCAATTGTTTACAAAGTTTAGAAAATTCTTTAAAGGTTTCGTTCTTTTCTTTTAAAAAGGAGACCCATGTGAATCGTGAATAATCATCTATAATTACAAAGATGTACTTGTTGTGTCCTAAACTTTGTATGGGTATTGGTCCACATAGGTCCATATGAAGTAATTCCAATGGTTTCGATGTACTTATGCTATTTTTTGACTTAAAAGAACTACGTACTTGTTTACCTTTAAAACAGGCATCGCATATGTGATCATATTCAAAATTGCATGAGGGTAGTCCTCGTACTAGCTCCCTTTTTGCTAATTTCTTAAGGGTATGCATACTAGCATGACCTAGTCTTCGATGCCAAAGCCATTGTTCCTCATTGTGAGATGCTTTGAAGCATGACAAGTTTTGAGATGGTACATTATTAATATCTATTGCATAGACATTATCTATTCTAGGTCCATAAAGTGAAATTTTCTCAGAAATTTTGTTTTTAACAATGCAATGTGTTGAATCAAAGGTAACTAGGTTTCCTTTATCGCATAGTTGTGATATGCTTAATAGATTAAATTTTAATCCGTCAACTAAGTAAACATTTTCAATAGAATTGGCAGGATCTTTACCTATTTTACCGACACCCATTATTTTACCTATGCTTTTGTCGCCGAAGGTGACACTTCCATGTCTTTTCTTTTTGATCTTAGTGAATAAGGATACATTGCCACTCATGTGCCTTGAACATCCACTATCAAGGTACCACAAGATTAAATGATTTTTGGACCGTAATAATCCGATCTTTAGGGTATTAGAGGAGAATAATTTAGCTTTTAGGTTTGAGACCCATTATGTTAGACTTTCGGGGTGTCTATTTTTAATCTACTACTATCAAGTCAATGGCATCTTCAACTAACCAATTTAAATATATGGTAGTTTACTTATTGCATAAGGATGGTGGCGGTGGAAAAGTGAAGGAGAAATAAGTTCATATGTGATTAATCACTAAAAAAAATTCAAATAGCAGTGAAAAATGCAACAAAAAAAAGGATAAATAGAAACACAATTTTAAATCAGCTTTCATTGGAAAATTTCGTTGGAACTTTTATTGAACTCCTAGACCCTAATTAAGAATAGTGAATAGGTCTCTTTCAAGCAATTCAACAAACATATGGCGTGCTAGGCAATAATTCAATTCAAGAATATAGGAGCAATTCGTGGAAACCCATAACATGATTCAACTATGCATAATAGCAGCTAATCCCAACCCAAGATTGGGAATTTAGCCTCTACTCATGTTCATAATTACAATCACAAAGCCTATTATGAAGAACATGACTACAGATGAAAACTTGGATTACAATTGCAAGAATAGAGGAAAGAGATACAAACTTGCATTCGTTGTTATGATTAATCCACAATCAATCTTCAAATTAGCTCACAAATCAATGTTAGAAAAGCGTGTAAATTAACTCACAAATCTTCAAATTAACTTGGATTGCAATTACAAGAACTGTGCACCCTTTTGGACTTCTCAAACTTCCTTTCTGAGCCCGCGCGTGTCACTTCCCAATACTTCTTTCTTTGCGTGAAGCTCGTCCTCTAGGCTTCCTTTCCCGACAAAACATGTGATTTCCTCAACTTCTCGACATCTGCTCTTGAAAGCAAGGAAAATCACACAATAAGCACAAAATGAACTCAAGGAAGCAAATATGACCCCTTCCTTATCGTGGCTTGGCATGAAAATGAGGGAAAAGGGATCGAATAGAGGCTCAAATTGAGTCAAAATATAGGTTTATCACCCATAGACCATGGGCTGTTCAGATTCCTTGATCTGAGCATCTTGCTTTATATTTGGGCTGCTTCATTTTGGTGTTTTTATGGGAGTTTAGGAGCATAAATACATCATTATCATCCTTTTCTATGAGCCATTATTTGGATGATTTTATGACTGATCCTTCTTATTGTGAGAGTTACTAATCTAGGACTCTATAAATTGGGCATCTCTAGTGTGGTGTTTAGTGGGCATTTGGCTGCCATTTTTTATGGTATTTGAGAGTGCTTTTAGGCACATCCCTTCGAGGTCATTTATGAGGCGTTTGTGTCTCTTACCTGTTCTATTCCACGTCGTTAAGTAGAGTGAGAGTTATAAGAGTTTTAATTCTTTTGATCTTGTTGCCAATTTATAACCTTTATCTCTCATTTGTATTGATATCTTTTGACTCACCTTTTAGATCGTTTTGTACTCACTTACATTACAGTTGATCTTTGTGCCGATATTGCCGCCCATAGTTTTCTCCTAGTTTGGGTTTCTATGTAGAAATCATGTGTCCACTGTTGTCATTTGATCTTGCTTTTATATTCTTGAATATCTACATATCCATTCACGCTTCTGCTTATACTATCCTTGATTTATAATGACTACTTTTCCTAACAAACTTTATAGAACAATGATGACATTCTAGAGATCTCTAGAGAAATCTAGGCGTTGTAGAACATTTTGTGGCACATGTAGAGTTAGCATCAAGGCTTTGTGAAACCTTTGTGCACAGTTGAGTTTGACCCCTGGCAGAACTTCCAGCGGCCAGCTTGCATCACGGGTCAGGATTAGGGGTGGGCATAGGATCAGGTTGGGTTGGACTGGGCCAGCCCATTAACTAAACGGGTTGGACTGAGCCTAGCATATTTGTTAATGGATTGGGCTGGGTTATGGGTCAAATGAACCCGACCTGCCCATGGCCCGCCCATTACCACCTTAGGAGTGTTTTTAGTGAGTTAATTTTTTAACTAATGTCTCTGTAATTTTCTAACCAAATTAAACTAGTCTAAATTTAAAGTTAAAAAATACACAACCAAACTAATAAAGGGGTCGGATTGGGTCAGCCTATACGCGGCCCGCTTTGGGTCCGTTTAAAAACGGAACAAACTTGTGCAAAAAAAGTGTATAATAATTATTATTATGTACAAAGTGTTGGTAATAAGTTTAACTAATTAGAACATGTAAACTAGTGTATCAATTAGGTTGAGAAAAATAATGGGTCGCTAAACGGGCTGTTAATGGGTCAGCCCAGTCTGGCCCGTTAATACGCCTTAATGTGTTGTCCATTACTGGCTATGTCCATTATTTACGTACCCGGTCTTTTATTAACTCTACTTTAAACAAATCGACTGCTTAAACCAACGGATACCCGATCCGTTGCCTACCCCTAGTCAGGATAATGCATGCCTTCACTTGAATTGCCGCAACAATGCCTCTGTGTTATTGCTTGAACTATTGAGACCCATCCTTAACTTGTCACACCTTTTCGAGCTAAACTCTCGAGACTTATGTGCAACTCCTTACTCCTTACAAAAGTTAAGAAAAACAACTAAAAATCCTAGAACGAATGTTATTTTGAGCTAAAAATAGGTGTAAAGGGTACCAAAATTGTATTGGTTATGAATCAAACATAGATGAGCAACTTTAATAAATGGCAGCATTTCTTATATATAGAAACCATGATATTTTCTCACTTTGACAATTAAGTCAAGTCAGAGATAATATAAGCTGTGGTACCAATTGTTGGTCCAACAATAGTATAAATTGCCTACTAGAGTGGTGAATAGGATGAAAATTTCAACTAAAAAATTCGACCCTTAAACATAAAATAGGATTACAGACTAGACACTCTAAAGTAGAAGTTCGAAGATTTTGAGGACGTAGAAAAGCAAGATATAAACATAGGCGGCGGATCTATTTGCAGGTTAGGGATGTTCATGGACACCCTTAGCCAAAAAATTTTCTAATGAGCTGTAATTTGAAGGGGGTTAGAATTGTATGTATGGACACTCTTAAAATAGGTAGTTTGTTAGATAGACATCCCTGTTCTCTATGTCTAGATCCGCCATTCGATATAAAGGGTACTGGATTTGTACGTTATGAATTGAAACCGTCCTCATAGGGTTGCATTTTCGCCTATGGCTCTTAGGATGTCAACCTGTTCTGGTAAATCACACTTGAGTTACAAGTCATAAGAGTTTCCTATCCAAACTCCTTGACACCACGTTCAAAGTTCTTCTTGGATAAATTCTACCTACAGTACTTCTTAGGCTTACAATACACTGACTATATCTCACTTGCTTACAAAAGAATTCTCTCAACCCTCTTGTCTCACAGGATTTACAAAATTACAAGAGCATTAGTGATGAAATCTTTGCAAGAATACAATATGATCACTTAGAGTATTTTTTTGCATATGCTTGCGGTTGTATGAGTCTTGAACTTCATGGCCTATGGCAATGAGCCGATAAGGATATCAGAGTTTTGTCCCACGAGCTTGCATTTGTCCCACAAGCTTCTCTTCTTTCAGGAGGCCTTGGTTCAATGAGCATTAGTGCATTGGTTCCTACTTTGGCAAACACAATTTAAGCACTTTCAAAGAGCTCATGTCTAACCCTTCTAAATCAAAAAATTGGACAACTTTTGTAAAATGAGGTTACAATCTGGAAAGAAAAGGGTGAAGAATGGATGAAAATTCATATTTTCTGACTGCACTTGAATTCAACATAATGCATGTATATATACAGTGAACTACCTCCTAACTACCTGCAAGTGGGCTAACAACCTCTAACAAACTAATCAATTAAAGAGAATTATAACCTCTACAGCCCCCCCTCAAGTTGGACTAGGATGGAAGACTAGTCCCAACTTGACAGCTAAATCATGGTGTTGTGTTGCTGATAAGGGCTTGGTCATTATGTCAGCTAGTTGACAACGAGAGCTGATGTGAGTTGTTTGCAGGAAACCTTCTTGAA
>JACYFF010003369.1:1509256-1522974 GCA_017589665.1 Selenicereus undatus | reverse complement strand
AAACAATTTGATGATTTTAAGCTAGGATAATAACTTTAGTTTGGTTTGGTTTAGTGCAACAAAAATAAGTTCAGAATCCAAGTTAAATAAGTTCACTTCAATTTAGTTTAACAATAATAAGTTTAATTTAATCTACTGTAACAACAATAAGTTGAAAAGAACAATGCCGTAGGCTTAGACATGACCTTGGTGGCAATTTCAAAAAAAAAAAAAAAGAAAAGAAAGGATTGAGATGGGATATCATAACCTTTAGTTTGTAGATTAAGAAGTATATAGTATACTCAAAGACTCAATTGGCTGATACATGACCTTGATTTAGAAGTACTGAAATTTTATTTTCAAAGAGTTCAGTTTAAATCGTGTCTTCATATGTAATTTTAAAGAAAGAGAAAAGCAAACTTCATACAAAATTTTCAAAAAGTCCAAGATTCAAATGATAACAAATTTTTAGTAGTTCTATCCAAATAAAGGGGAAGAAAATGCATCTTAATTTACTTCCTTGCATATTTATTAAAACTAGTCTGTGTTCGTATTTTGTACGGAGCATGTTCAAATAGACATTTTGTAGATATGTTATCGAAATAATAAACGAATAGTTATGGTAGACATGATGAATATTATAATTTAGAGGAGATAATGGAAAAACTCAATGAAAAAGTTAAGTATACAGCAACTTCGTGAATAACCATTGGGATTAACAATTGAAAACTACATGATTGTGGAAAAAGTCTATATAAGTACGATGGAGGCAGTAGATAGTAAATTTGTTACAAAGCACACTAAATGGTGTAATGATAACTCAATCTATGACGCCAATGACGAAAAATCCACCTCCTCTTCTTGTTGGTGGCAAAAATTTATGAAGTCGTTAATTGTCTAGTGAAGTTTGGTAAAAACTATTTTGAAGTCAGTTTAATTTGAGTTTCGCATGTAACACAAATAAAATTTGTCTTTCAACGAAATAATTTGAACATTATATTTATCCTAATATATAACTTTTTTGGCTATCTAGAGTGGCCCATTAGGGATGCTAATATAATTATGTGTTCATAGTTAGTACATTTGATTTTCATGTCAACTCAATATCTTCATGGTTTTTGATATAAACTTCTCATGCCCTTATGTTATCTTACAAGTGATGGGTTGAGTTTAGATTTGTCGGTTGAGATATTTCTGAGTTTGAAGTGTTATGGCGATTTGAAGCATTTTATTTTAAACAGTAAAGGATTAATTATAATTTTAGGTATTTTATGAACAGAATTTGATTATTGGACTTGTTTGGTTTAAAAGAAAACAAAAATTATTTCATTTTTTCTTGTGCGTTAAATAGATTAGATTTTGATCAACTTATTCAAAACGTTAAAAAATTAATTATACTTTTAAGATTTACATGAATTAAATTTAATTATAAGATATGTATGCTTTGAAAGAAAAAGAAAAATATTTCGTTGGTTTCATTTTATTAAATAGATTATATTAAATGTGAAAGAAATTCAGCATCACAGACCTAATATGATGACCATGTTTTATTTTTAATTTTTTTATATTTCACGTTCAACCCGTGCAGTATGTTAGATTATGCTTAGAATTTTTTTAGCACAACCCTTACATATATATGATCATAATTAATATTAACTATGTTATCAAATTCGAAGAAAAAGATAACAATGATGATAACGACAATGATGACGACAACAACAATAGTAATAATGGAAATAATCATGGAAATCATATTTATATTTCTATTATTTCTAATTATATATGCTCAAATATATATTTGTATCGAAAAAGACAAAATAATAATAATAATCATGGAAATAAAAAATATTTATTATTTCTATATAAATGTGTATATTATATTATGTGTTAATAATAAGGTGTCACATAAGGTTTTATGGCTTGTTCGGTAATTATAATTCGGTTTCCTTAAGTTAAAACTTCTAAAACATGAACTTATTATATAATAATGAAATAATAAAAACTTTTGTATCCATTATAATCTCTTAATCTCTCTTTGATAATTAGATTATCATAAGTAATATTGACTATGTTATCAAATTCAAACAGAAAGATAACATCGCTGACGACGACAATGACGACGACAACAACAATTGTAATAATGATAATAATCATGAAAATTATATTATTTTTCTAATATCTCTAATAATACATGCTCATATTTATATTTGTATTGAAAAATACAAAATATTAATAATAATCATGAAAATCAAAAATATTTATTATTTCTTTATAATTGTGTATATTATATAATGTGTTAATAATAAGGTGTCACATAATGTTTTATGGCTTGTACAATAATTATAATTTGGTTTCCTTAAGTTAAAACTTCTAAAATATGGAAGTATTCTATAAAAATGAACTAATAAAAATTTATGACGACAATAACAACAATATATAGTAATAATGGAAATAATCATGAAAATCATACTTATATTTATCTTGTCTCTAATAACACATGCTCAAATTTATATTTGTATTGAAAAACTATGAACTTATTCCATATTAATTATTTCCATCTAATTATCTTTCTAAAATATGAACGTATTCTATATTAATAAATTCGGTTTTCTTAAGTTAAAACTTCTAAAACATGAACTTATTCTATAATAATGAAATAATAAAAACTTGTATATCTATTATAATCTCTTAATCTCTCTTTGATAATTAGATTATCATAATTAATATTGACTATGATATCAAATTCAAAGAGGAAGATAACATCACCGATAATGACAATGATGACAATAACAACAATAGTAATAACGAAAATAATCATGGAAATCATATTTATTTTTCTATTATCTCTAATAATACATGCTCAAATTTATATTTGTATCGAAAAATACAAAATATTAATAATAATCATGGAAATAAAAAAATGTTTATTATTTCTTTATAATTGCATATATTATATTATATGTTGATAGTAAAGTGTCACATAAGGTTTTATATATGGCTTGTTCAGTAATTATAATTTGGTTTCCTTAAGTTAAAACTTCTAGAATATGAACGTATTCTATAATAATGAACTCATAAAAATTTATGACGATAATAACAACAATAGTAATAATGAAAATAATCATGAAAATCATATTTATTTTTCTATTATCTCTAATAATACATGCTCAAATTTATATTTGTAGTGAGAAAATATGAAATATTCTATATTAATTATTTCCATCTAATTATCTTTCTAAAATATGAATGTATTCTATATTAATAAATTCGGTTTCATTAAGTTAAAACCTCTAAAACATAAACTTAGTCTATAATAATTAAATAATAAAAACTTTTATATCCATTATAATCTCTTAATCTCTCTTTGATAATTAAATGATCATAATTAATATTAACTATGTTATCAAATTCAAAGAGGAAGATAACATTGCTGACAATGATAATGACGATAATAAAAACAATAGTAATAAAGAAAATAATTATGAAAATCATATTTATTTCTCTATTATCTCTAATAATACATGCTCAAATTTATATTTGTATCAAAAAATACAAAATATTAATAACAATCATGGAAATAAAAAATATTTATTATTTATTTATAATTGTGTATTATATTATGTGTTAAGAATAAGGTGTCACACAAGGTTTTATTGCTTGTTCAGTAATTATAATTTGGTTTTCTTAAGTTAAAACTTCTAAAATATGAACGTATTCTATAATAATGAACTAATAAAAAATTTTATATCCATTATAATCTCTTAATCTCTCTTTGATAATTAGATGATCATAATTAATATTGACTATTTTATCAAATTCAAATAGAAAGATAACAACGACGACAACGATAATGACGACAGCAATAACAATAGTAATAATGAAAATAATCATGAAAATCGTATTTATTATTCGATTATCTCTAATAATACATGCTCAAATTTATATTTGTATTGAAAAATACAAAATATTAATAATAATGATTGAAATCAAAAAAAATTTGGCCCGTAGGAGCCACCAAGGGCAATCCAATACAATCAGGGATGGGAGAATCGAATCTGACTTAATGTGCCTAGTAAAGAGTACAATACAATGAAGGACCGGGGAATCAAACATGAGACCTAATGTGCCCAGTAAAGAGAGAGAGAGACTATTGCATGTGCTAGCTATTGAGGTGATTATCTAGATAAATCCAAAGGCTGAGATTGCCTAAGATTTTGATGAACGGTTGTGAAGCAACATATATCCGAAATTTACTCTCATGTTAGCATTTTCCATTTCCTCAACACTCAGCTCTTAGACCTTTTAGCATTTATAGTATAAACATATAGTAATGAGTAAATATGCTAATAAAGAACAAAATCTAAGAGGATTTAATACCTTAAAAAGGTTGGATGTGAAAATAAAGGAAATTCAAGTGAAAAATAAAGGAAAGAAATCCACTTGGATTTGGTTTATCATTGACATATTTACTAATTGCTATATTTCAATAAATACTCTAATAATAAATTAAAAGAAATCCATGTGAATTTTTCACCCTTTTTTGATAAAAAATACAGATGTTTAATTTATACCATTTCACAAATCACTAAAGCTTCAAATTAAATTTGACCAACCATTTGTTAAATGGTAGATACACATGTGGATTTTTTATGCAAAATAATAAGTAGAAAATTCACCTGAATTTCCTTCATTATTAGCATATTTATTAATATATAGTAATTAGTAAATCTAGTAACAATGAACAAAATCCGAGTTGATTTCCTACCCTAAAAAGCTTCACCATGAAAATGAATACATATATCTACCATTTAACAAGCAGTCACTATTTAGGTTAGATTATATTAAGCTTTATTTTATGAAGAATTGCATTTTTGGATCTTTTGGAAGCAAGTCAAGCATAAGGTTTCTCTTTCCCTCTCTCTTTGCTTCATTTCCTGTTTATTTGCCTATTTGCTTATCTCGTTAGTTGCTTGATTTAATGGTGTTTTTATGTTAATTACTGACTGATTTCATGTTCTTTAGCTTGTAAAATTAGGTTACACAACCTTCTCTCTAGTTCATGCTTGTTGGCTGTGTTGCAAGTTTAGGGTTAATGATTTATTTTGTTGAGTTTTTTTTTTGTTGATTAGCAACTAATTTTATCAGTTTTGTTTTGCTAATTAGTCTCATATTAGGTCCGACCAATCTCTTGTTTACACTTAAATTTTGGACATTTCTTCAATACTGGCCAAGTGTTTGATAAAATGTTTTGAAAGAGTTTTCAACCCTTTTTTCAGATGATTTGCTTAAAATAAAAGGTGGGGCTAATTTTCCAGTGTGAAAGAGAGAATACTCAGGATTTTGACATGAAAATAGTCTGCATCATAGCTCAGTCTATTGTTTCCACTCTTGTGGTCTTATTGGGCTAAGTACCCTATGAAAATATGTGGCTATGCAAATTAGACTAATTGATGACCTTGAAAGAGTGGTTTGATGAGCTTTGATGGTGCAATCTCTCATTCGAAATACTATTATAAACTTGGGAGGTTAGGGATAGACTTGATTAGCTAGCCCATTAGATAGCTCAATAAGAATCCCGAGTTCCTTTTTGTCTTGCTTATTTTAGTTAAATTCTTGTATTACCTAGGTCCACTAGACTTGTTTGAGATAAACTTGACTATCACCCTTGGATTACCTAAGTACTTATAAGGCTCAGCTCAACTCTGGCACTTGAAACACAACTCCAAATGGATGACCCATATTTGTTGGCTAACTACAACTATGTTGTGCAGTTGAACATAAATGTAAAATATCTTCCCACAATATCAAGTCTTCGGCACCATTGCCTGGGAAGAAGTTTTACATGTACACCACAGGTGCACGACTTAGTTGTAGCAAGCAGGCAAATCTGAGTCGTCTACTTGAAGTTGTAGTTCAACTACCAAAGTTGATTTGAGCATTCGAGTTAAGCAATCGAATGTTGATCTAGTGGACCAAACTTTAGTGATGAGATTCGATTTTACAGTTGTGACTGTATGACAGCCTAAACTCGGCTATGGGTTAGACAATGGGTTAAACCTTTGTGAGTTTTTAGTCCAAGTTAAAAACTCATGCAATGGGTTACATTTGAATATCAAGTTGTAATCGAGTCCAGGAATTTGATTAGATTGTCCAAATCTTGTGAACGAATGCCAGTTTGTCTGAACTACAAGACAACTAAGTTTGGACATCGAATACCAAGGTGTAGGTTTAGGTCGGAAGTATAATTGTATTCCAAAGTTTCCAAAGTCCTTAAGAGTACAGGTGAGCAACCCAAACAATACTGGGGTTAGGTTATGCTTGTAACTTTGATTCACATGGTTGTCATTTGTCAAATCCATATCAAAACCTGATAATGGACAACTAGGTGGGAAAACGAGACAATTGGGTCGAGGTAAAGCACTGGTCAGTTTTAAGTATAGAGTTATGATCAAGACATGATACGAATGTACCCTTTTTTTTTTTTGGTTGTCCAAATTATACGAACATGCACTGACTAGATTTTAAACTTTTGCCACACTTTTAATTTTAGGCCAAGTACCTATCGACCATTATTGTTACAATTGATTATTGATTAGGTGCTAAAATATGTTATTGCCAAATAGTAATTGACACTAAGAGTGTATTTGGTAGGGTTGAAAATCATTTTCCTAGAAAATTATTTTTTATTTAAAATGATTTTTCATGTAAAATGATTTTCAGCTCATATTTTTAGTTGTTTGGTAAAAGGAGAAATGAAGTTTCTGAAAAATGAGTTTGATTAGCAACAAATGAACAAAAAAGCAAAAAAGAGGCACATTAATGGGAAAAAAAGTAGGATATTTAGAAAAATAAAAATTTATATTTTGTTCTTTGTGGAATTATATTACAACAGTGGTGTCATCCAGATCAAAGTTGTGACAATACGTATCAGTATCGATATCGGGATGATACAGTTTCGTTAATCTTTAATATGTTGTCTTAATCTTCGAACTATATGTCACTATCTTAATTTTCGATCCATATGTTGAGGAAATAGACATGGAAAAGAGAAAGAATGTGAAATCATATGAGCGCCAAAGAAATGTAAAATCAACTTACGCTCTATTCAAAATGAAATATTTTCCTTCATTCTAGGGAAAATAATTTTCCACTGAAAATAATTTTACCCTCCTTGTTTTACCAAATACTGTAAAATGAGAAAATTACTTTTCAGAAAAATGATTTTCACCCCTACCAAACGCACCCTAAATCAAATCGGTCCATATTTCAAATTTTGTACCCCTTGCTAAATGATAGATTTGGACTAAAGCAAAGTCTAAATAGCTGAAAATTTGGACTACTTTCTCATCTTGAATTGTACAGATTAAAGCAAAATACCTCTCCAAACTTTCTCTACTTTGTTTATGTGAAGTAGTAGATAATCTATGATTTTTAAATTTGGGGACAATTGGAACTGATTTCTCGATAATTTTACAATTTAGGGGTAAGGCTGGTACATCATATCCAAATTAAACTTTTTAGTAGCACTTTTACTTTTAGGCTAATCATCTATCGACCACTATATTACAATTGATTATTAATTAGCCGCTAAAATCTATTATTTCGAAATAGTAATTGACAACTAAATTAAATCTGTCTATATTTTAAATTTTATCGGCATCTCTACGGACAGTCATGTCTGTAGAGGTAAGGTTGCCTACATCTAGATCCCCCTAAACCCTACAAAAATGGGACTCACATCGAAACTAATAGTTGTTGTTAAATGGTCTATTTTTTTTTAATTAAAAAAAAAGAATTTGCAATTTAAGAAACGAACTCTAAGATTTGAAGCTTTAGTGATCGTCTATTAAATGGTAGATACACATGTGCTCAGTTTATCCAAAAAGAAGGTTAGAAAATCCACCTAGATTTCCTTTGTGATTAGCATACTTATTAAAAGATATTAATCAGTAAATCTACTAATAATAAATAAAATCCGAGCGGATTTACGATGAAGCTTTTTAAGGGAGGAAATCCACTCGAATTTTGTTCATTATTAACAGATTTACCAATTACCATATTTTAATAAAAATGCTAATAATGAAGGAAATCAAAGTCGTCTCTTTTTACTACTATTTTATCAAATAGTGACTGTTTGTTACTTTATATATATATATATATATATATATATATATATATATATATATATATATATGCAATTTAATGTTAATGATTTTTATGGTAGAAAATCACTCGAATTTTATTCATTGTTACTGGATTTACTAATTACTATATTGCAATGAATATGCTAATAATGAAAGAAATCCAGTTGAATTTTGTACTCATTTTTTTAGATTAAAAAAAAGCATGCGTATCTACCATTTAACAAATGGTCTTTAAAATTTTAAGCTTTAGTGACCGTTTGTTAAATGGTATACACATATGTATTTTTTATCAAAAAAGGTGGAAGTTGCATATGGATTTTCTTTATTATTAACATATTTATTAAAATATATCAAAAAAGGAAACCCTCTTAGATTTTGTTCATTATTAGCATATTTACTGATTACTGTATTATAATAAATATGCAAATAATTAAGGAAGGAAATTCAAATTGATTTTCCTCCCTTTTTTGGATAGAACTACTAAAAATTTGTCACTAATTGAGTCTTTGACTTTTTGAAAATTCTGTATGAAAATTTCGTTTCTCTTTCTTAACAATAACTTACGAAGATAAGATTCAAATTGAATTCTTTGAAAATAAATTTTCAATAATTCACCGACTAAGCTAGCTGACATTCACTTGTATGAAAATGTTATGGACAGTTTGGTTAGAAACTTGAATATCTAGTTCTTCTTTTGGGACAGAATCATGAACAAACTATCTCGTAGTTATGAGTCCACTATATACTTCCAAATCTACATATTAGAGTGTCTTATTTTCACCAGTAATTCTATGGTACATACCCATGTACCTAGTTATGTACACACCTATATAAGTGGGTGTGTACTGTGTTCCAAAAATTCTTAGATGCAAACGTATGTATTCTAACATGGTACACACCCTCTTATATAGGAGTGTACATAGTTAGGTACATGAGTATGTACCATAGAATTTTTGTATTTTCACCTAAATTTGGATGTTTAAGTGGATTTCTTACCTTTATTTTCACAATCATTTGTTACGTACCTTTATTTGTCTCCTAGATTTCCTTCATTTTCACAATGAAGCTGTAGTTTTTTAATTAAAGTAGGAAATCCTCTTAGATTTTCTTCATTATTAGCATATTTACTAATTAATATATTTTAATAAATATGCTAATAAGGAAGAAAATTCAGATGGATTTTCTTCCTTTCTTTTTTGGATAGAACCACCAATAATTTTTTACCAATTGAGCCTTTAACTTTGTGGAAATTTTGTATGAAGCCTTTCTTGAAATCAACTTCTCAAGATGGGATTCAAACCAAACTCTTGGAAAATAAATTTTCAATACTTTAAAAATCATTACACAATTTTTCATTTTCCTTGCATACAAAATTACGCAAACAATCCGTTTATTTATCCCAAGAGGATCAAAAATCAAGATATTACAATGTCTTTTGTATTTATAGATGTACCAATTAGTTCCCGAATTGATAAAATGATACCAATTGCAAATTCCAACAATTTGATGATTTTAAGCTTGAATATTGACTTTAGTTTGCTTTGGTTTAGTACAAGAGAAATAAGTTCACTTCAGTTTAGTTTGATAAAAATAAGTTTAATTCAATCTAGGATGACAAAAATTAGTTTAAGAGAACAACGCCACAGGCTTAGACATGACCTTGATGGCGCTTTTAAAGATAAAAAAGAAGGAAGGATTTAGATTGTATATGATAACTCTTAGTATGAAGATTTAGAAGTGTCGAAGAAGAGATTGTCGGATGGCCATCCCTCCACACGGTCTCCCCCCCCCCCCCCACCCGGGTTCAAACCTGAGGAGGCACATTTGCAGTGCATTTGTGTGTGGGAGCGTGTGTGGGCCTGAACTTTGGTCTGAGCTTTGACATTCCCCGCCCCCTGGTCCGTTCAGGTACACTGGGTAAACCCTGCGATAGGGGCCTAGTGGGTTGGGCCCGTTTACCATTGTAAAAAAAAAAAAAAAGAGTAGATTTAGAAGTATATATAGCAGACTCATAACTATGAGATGGTTTGTTCATGATTGTGTCCCAAAAGAACTAAACATTCAAGTTTCTAACCATACTGCCCACATAACATTTTCATACAAGTGAATTCTAGCCAGCGTAGGTGGTAAGGTATTGAAAATTCATTTTCAAATAGTTCAGTTTGAATCTTGTCTTCGTAAGTTATTTTTAAGAAAGGAAAATGAAAAGTTCATGCAGAATTTTCAAAAAGTCAAAGACTCAATTGCTGACAAATTTTTGGTAGTTCTATCCAAAAAAAAAGGAAGAAAATCAATATGAATTTCCTTCCTTTTTTGCATATTTATTATAATATAATAATTAGTAAATATGCTAATAATAAACAAAATCTAAGAGGATTTCCTACCTTAAAAAGCTTCATTATGAAACTGAAGGAAATCCTATTGAAAATAAAGATAGCAAATCCACTCTTATTTTGTTTATTATTAGCATATTTACTAATTGGTATATTTTGCTAATAATATATATATATATATATATATATATATATATATATATATATCATTTAACAAGCAGTCACTATTTGGTAAAATAGCAGTTAAAAGGGAAGAAAATCCACTTCGATTTCCTTCATTATTAGCATTTTTATTAAAATATGGTAATTGGTAAATCTGCTAATAATGAACAAAATTCGAGTGGACTTTCTACCTTAAAAAACTTCACTGTAGAAACACATATGTGAATCTGCCATTTAACAAACTGTACAGTTTCCGCATCCAAGGAGAGAGTGATGACTGAGAGCGAATAGGATCGCGGACACACTCGCGAAGAAGCTGACCAACTTTCTCGCTCAATAAAGAAGATGAAGAGATCTGCAGCACAAGGTGCAACTGATACTGAAACAAGGGAAGATATGGAAATGGCGGACATGGTACTAGAGTCACCTAATGTCCCAGACACAGCACCGTTGAGTACAAGAGCGCCAAGACCGTTATCTTATGGGATACCGTCCAACGAAACAACCCAAACTTGCTTTTTGAGACCAGGGAAAATCCAGTTTGGGAGGCAGACGGGGGCGGTGATGTCTCGGACGATGATGAACCCCCTGAAGAAGAGGATCCGACTTGTCCAATGATACTTCTTACGGCAGCCGAGAAGCGTATGCTATGCGAACCATAGAGGCATGCCTTGATAATTAAAATGTTTGACAAGGGGATCGGGTTCCTCCAATTAAAGAGACACTTGAAAACCAAATGGGCTCTAAAAGGAGATTTTTCACTTATTGACATTGGACACGACTACTACGTTTCACCAATCCGGAGGACTATGAGCATGTTGTGACCAATGGTCATCGGGTGATTGGAGACAACTACTTGGTGATCCGAGAATGGATTCCAAACTTCGTTCCGGAGGAGGATACCATCACATGCTTAACAACATGGGTCTGCATCCCAAAACTCAGTGTTGAATACTTCAACAAGGAATTCCTCCTTCACAAAATAGGCAGCCAAATTGGTAAGATGCGAAGGGTTGATAACACAACAGCAAACATGGAACGAGGCCAATTTACTAGGTTGAGTGTTGAAGTTGACTTAACCAAACCGTTATTATATAAATTCCGTCTGAATGGTAGAATCTGGAGGGTCCAATATGAAGGTTTACGAATGATATGCTTGAAATGCAAAACCCAGAGCCATAAGTAGGACGCATGCCCCCTTGGGCAAGCCACTGAGAAAAAGGACGCTGACACTTCAGCTCATTGCAATAGCAAGTCAACCAAACCTGAGGAAGAGAGTACCTATGGTAGTTGGATGCTCGTCAAAAAGCCAGCAAGGAGGAAGACCTCGAGGCAGCAACCTCATGCAGGTGGCAAGCCTAGTGACGAAACCGGTCTGAACTGCCAAGAGGGGGTTGCTAGCGCTGACTAAACCGCTGTTAATCCGGATTTGGAAACTGATAGGGGAATTACGGTGAATGAGGAAACGATTATTCAAGCAAACAAAAATCATGGGGGGAGGAAGGAAAGAGCTGCTATGACAGAAGAAGATCATGGTTCCAAATTTAGAGCACTAGAGAATCTTGATCTTAATATCTATCTAGCGACCGCTATGGAAGGAGAGGAGATGTAGGGTGACAAGGATGATCTTTTCCAGGCTTAAGAGATCCCGGGTGTGGAGGGGGAAATAACGATATCATTAATTTGGAAGTTAATTTGGAATAGGCAATGTGAAACACATTAGACAAGGATAACGTTCCTCAGAGTATTTCGAGCCAATCAGATAATCCACCAAGAGTGCCACGGCTTGAGCCCAATTTGCGAAGAGAAAGCCCGGGAGGAGATCAACCCAACAGACACCCAATGCATATGAGTCAACATGCCACTTCTCCCAGACGTCCCCATGATACCAGGCCCAACTCCAAGACCGGAACAGATGGAGTTCCTATGGAGTGCTAGACCCTCACAAGGCCGCAATAAGGCCCACCTGCAAGAAAGGTGGCTCAAGGCCTTCCAACCTTACATAGCAATGGGGGGCTGAGAAAAGTTTCCATCCCGCCTAATGTCCCACGGATAGAAATAACACATATGGGGGACATGCAAGAGATAATCAGGAAATCCCACTACAGCACCTCATAGGCCGCAGCCAACCAATGAGGGGGGTGAATCGAGATGAACAGTCCGTGAACGCCCATGTTAGGGGAAATGAGAGGAGATTGGGATCTCCCTTGGAGACTATGCAAACCATCTAACTCCTTTTGGGGAGGTCTTCTTTTGAAAATTATTTAATGAATTCAGTTAGACATGTAAGAGTTCAGAACATCAAGATCCTTGTGTGGAACACCCAAGGTGCTGGAAGTTGAGATTTCCTAGGTATGGTTAAGGAACATATGTGCATGCAACGCCCCCAAATTCTAGTTTTACTTGAAACGCACATAAGCAGCCCCAGGGCGGAGGATGTTCGCAGAAGGATTGGTTTTCGAGGCAAATATCGAGTGGATCCTCAAGGTTATCAAGGGGTATCTAGGTCCTTTGGTAAGAGGAAGCAATTCAAGTGCAAATCCTAGAAGCTCACGAGCAGTTTGTTATGGATGCAATCTCATCAGGTGGGAATAGAAGTTGGTTGTTCACCGCCATATACGCTAACCCACATCCGTCCATGCAAGAGGAGCTTTAGGACGAACTGGAAAAACAGGCTTCAGATATAACCGACCTTGGCTTTTGGCAGGAGATTTCAACGAAACCCGCAACTTAGACGAAAGAGATCATGGTGGGCCGGACATGGCAAGGCATTCTGCTAAATTTAACAATTGGATTGAAAATAACGCCCTCATTGATATAGGTTTCTCGAGACCAAAATATACATGGGTTCGTGGTCTCATTCGAGAAACAACGAAAAGTGCCAGATTAGATCGGACTCTGTGCAATATGTGTTAAGATCGTGAGTATTCTATCACAAGAGGGGGGTGAATTGTGCTGTCTGATTTTCGCGTTATAAATAACAAACACCCTTGTGACTTGTTCGCAGAGGGTGTTCTCAAATATTGCAAATGCGAAAATCACCAAGATAAATGCGGAAAATAAAGCACACACAATTTTTACGTGGAAAACACCTCTAGCC
>JACYFF010003369.1:1413753-1509246 GCA_017589665.1 Selenicereus undatus | reverse complement strand
TTGCAACCACGTAACCTCCTTCTCTAAGGCAGATTACACCACGTCCAAATCTCACCAGATTGGACACGTCCAAAGTCCACACGACTGAGGACCACTCACTCACTTTTCTGATTCAAGATCAGGGTTACAAAACACCTTACTGGATGCTTCTGTCTTAAGCAGATGTAAGGTACAATGAAGTCCTAGTATGCCAATATATTGAAAGCTTGGTTTAAACACAACTTGTATCGGTTTTTCTTTTCTCAAGTGTAGCTCTAAAAATTCTTTCCACTAGAAAAACCACTTTTTGAATTTTGCTTTTTGCGCGTGTTGTGTTTCTAGATATTCTCTTGCTTTCTTTTCTTGCTATTCTCTCGTGTATTTTTCATGGGAGTAAAATGCTGTATTTAAAAAAAAAATTCAACGGTCAAATCAAGAGAATCAGCTAAGTATGGAAAATGATCTTTTCAAAAGAATACTCCCCAACGGCTAGTGATAAGTTTTTCCCAATGTATAAGGGATTTGTTATCTTAAGAGATAACCCTTATCTTCCCATAGCCGTGAAGAGGATTCAAAAAGCAACCAGAAATCTTCAGCTTTGGAATTTTTATCTTATCCGAAAATATGGGCAAAGGAAATCTTTTAGTTTTGGCAAATTTTCAAAAACCTATTTTCGCAAATCTCCCATAATATTTTCAAGAAATATCCTTTCCAGAAAAATAGCAATATTGGAGTTTAAAGAAAGTATTCTGGAGATCTTGGCCAACCGAAATGAATTTTCAAAGATAACCGGGTATGGCCACTTCAGTTCAGAAACACCCTAGGCACCCTGTTTGCAGGGTTGTTCCCAACTGGTGTTCTGAAGCACTTAGCGCAAATACCGATTCAAGAGGTGTTTAAAAAGCGTTTTCAATATTGGCATATTAAGAAGAGTCTAAATAAATAAAACCTATATACCCAAGACTTCTTGTTTTGAATCAGTCATCTTGTCCAAGATTTGTAAAGCTGCTGTGAACACCAAAGCCACCTTGTTTGCTGGGGTTGTTCTTTGCATTGCTAGAGTTCAGGAACATGCCTTACAATCAACTGATGAGATGGCGTTCTTGACTTAATGTAGAATCACCAAGTGAAACCTGTTTTAAGGACTTGTTCTCACATGTAGCAAACCAGTTAATACAATAAAGATTACAAACATCAGTTAGGCCTGTTTGGAGATCGTGTTTGGAGCAACATTACTTGGACACATTTTTACACTTGGATTTGTTATCATCAAAACTTAAATATAATAACTCAACAATATGGAGTGGAGACTCAAATTTCAAGAGGGCGGGCTCAAACATTTGATATGTCACCAATCGGCCACGCACCGATCCTCATTTCCACGACTGGCTTTACTCACATTAGTGGAGGATACAAACAGTTGAGATTCCAGGTCACCTTGATACTACACCGTGACTTTGATTATTTTGTGCAGCAATGCTGGGATTCAACTGAACAGGTTACAGAGGCGCTTGGAAAACTAGCAGACCATCTAAGCGATTGGAACTAAAATGTCTTTGGTAATCTGTTTCCCAATAAACATCACTTGTGGGGGAGACTGGCAGGGATACAAAAGAGAATTGAATAAGGAGGGTCGCGCCATTTACTCAAAATTGGAAAAGAAGTTGTGACACCAACTGGATGAAGTACTTGACCAGATAGAATTACATTGGTTCCAAAAGTCTAGGATGGAATACATTCTGGATGTTGATTGAAACACTCGATTCTTCCACCTTAGCACCGTCGTCAGAAGAAGGACAAACAGAATCGAGGGCCTACTAAACAGTGACGGAGTTTGGGTCACGGACCAGGACGATTTGTAGGCCTTGGTGGCGGACTACTACAAAAAAATGTGAGGATGGTGATGTAATGTCTGTTCCTAACATCAGGGAACACCATTTCCCCACCCTTACAAAGGAGTAAAGGAAGGTTTTAAATAATCCTTACAACTTGTAATGCCCCAATCATCTGTATCTGTGAATGTGTATAGTGAGGGGACCGTGTCCCACATCGTCAGTTTGAAAGACGGATATCAGATTTATAAGTTCTATTCCCATAAAGTATATCAGCAAGGCCTTCCACTTTTGGGTTTGGTGGTTTGATTTACACGCCCAATTGTTGGACTTCCCATGTTAGTGGGCTGTGTTGTGTGATTCTGAGTCGATTCGTTACATTTGGTATCAGAGCCAACTCCCTTCCGCAATGTGTGGGCCACGTTGGGACTTACTGTGCAGTCTCCATGACACTCCTGTTCCAGCAAGGAGAGTGGGTGATGCCACGCATGAAGACCGGTGGCAGCGACGTGGTGGGTCAATGCTCCTAGAAGCCCACATTGCCTAGGGAGGATATTTAAAGCCCGCGATGAGGACGTCGCGTTCTGTGAGTGGGGGAGTATGTAACGCCCCAATCATCTGTATCTGTGAATGTGTATAGTAAGGGGATCTTGTCCCACATCGTCAGTTTGAAAGAAGGATATCAGATTTATAAGTTCCATTCCCATAAAGTATATCAACAAGACATTCCACTTTTGGGTTTGGTGGTTTGATTTGTACGCCCAATTGTTGAACTTCCCATGTTAGTGGGCTGTGTTTTGTGATTTTGGGTCAGTTCGTTACATTTGGTATCAAAGCTAACTCTCTTCCGCAATGTGTGGGCCACGTTGGGACTTACTGTGCAGTCTCCATGACACTCCTAGTCGAGCAGAGGGAATGGGTGATGCCACGCATGGAGACCGGTGGCAGCGACATGGTGGGTTAATGCCCCCTGGAAGCCCACATTGCCTAGGGAGGATATTTGAGGCCCGCGATGAGGACGTCGTGCTCTATGAGTGGGGGAGTATGTAATGCCCCAATCATCTGTATCCGTGAATGTGTATAGTAAGGGGACCTTGTCCCACATCATCAGTTTGAAAGAAGGATATCAGATTTACAAGTTCCATTCCCATAAAGTATATCAACAAGGCATTCCACTTTAGGGTTTGGTGGTTTGATTTGTTAGCCCAATTGTTGGACTTCCCATGTTAGTGGGTTGTGTTGTGTGATTCTGGGTCGGTTCGTTACATTAACATGGAAACCGACCTAAAACCACACAACACAGCCCACTGATTAACATGAAAAGTCTAACAATTGGGCGTACAAATCAAACCAACATGGGAACCGACCTAGAATCACACAACACAACCCACTAATTAACATGGGAAGTCCAACAATTGGGCTAACAAATCAAACCACCAAACCCAAAAGTGGAAGGCCTTGTTGCTATGCTTTTATGGGAATGGAACTTATAAATCTGATATCCTTCTTTCAAACTGATGATGTGGGACAAGGTCTCCTTACTATACATATTCACATATATAGATGATTGGGGCGTTACACAACCCCAATGAGGTTTCGCACGTGTTGCAATGCATGAATCCATACAAAGCTCCAAGGTTGGATGGTTTTCAAGCACTCTTCTATCAACGTTATTGGGGGCTAGTTAGGGATAGTGTGGTTCGAGCAGTATTGGGGGTGCTTAATGGGCAAGCATTACCGGCTTCTATGAATCAGACCTTCATATCTCTCATTCCCAAAGTTGAAAATCCTCAAGCTATCATGCAATTTCGACCCATTGGGCTATGTAACGTGATAGACAAGTTAATTACGAAAGTTATCATGGAGCGTCTGAAGGTGATTTTACCTCATGTCATCTCTCCTACACAAGTCAGCTTTGTTCCAAAGAGGCAGATAAGCGACAATGTGATCATAATGTAAGAAGTTTTGCATATGATGAAGCACAAAAAAGGTGCTAAGGCTGTTATGGCCATAAAAATCGATTTCAAAAAGGCCTATGACCGAGTCCGATGGAGCTTTGTGAGGGAGACATTAATGCGGTTACAACTCCTATCTACACTTGTAGAAGTTATCCACCTCTGCATCACGCCATGTTCCATGAGCATACTATGGAATGGGTCGCCTACAGCCTCTTTCCAGCCCACAAGAGGCTTACGGCAAGGTGACCCGCTCTCACCATATTTTTTTGTTCTATGCATGGAGCATCTAGTCCATATCATTGATGCGGCAATCACCCAAGGGAAATGAAGACCAGCCCTAATCTGCCGTGGGGGCCATAGAATCTCTAATTTAATTTTTGCTGATGATTTGGTGCTACTTGCTGAAGTGTCAGTGGAGCAAGCCTATGTCATTAAAGAGTGTCTGAATCTTTTTGGTTAGGCTTCTGGTCAGAAGATAAGTGGGGATAAATCGCATGTCATTTTCTCGGGCAACATGAACCAAGATGAGGTAGACAACATCAATAAGGGCCTTGGCATCCCGAGTACAGATGATTTGGGCAAGTATTTGGGCGTCCCCACCCTATTAAGAAGAGTAACCAAGGCGACGTTTCAATATGTGATTAATCAGGAGGGGAAACGACTCACTGGATGGAGGACTAAGTGCCTCTAGCTAGCAGGATGTATAACGCTCATCAAGTCCACCCTCACTACAATACCCGCCTATGCGATGCAGACCTGCCGGCTCCCAAGAACAATTTGCGATGATCTTGACTGGAAGGTGCGACGCTTCTTATGGGCAGGTACAAATTCTGAGCGTAAGCCTCACCTTGTATCATGGTCCATGGTCACTAAGCCAATGTCTGAAGGGGGCTTGAGTATAAGACCCATGAGGAAACTAAATTCGGCATCCATGGCTAAGTTGGGGTGGAGAATGATTCGAGAGCCTGACTCTTTGTGGGTGAGAGTGCTAAAACATAAATATTGTAAAGGTACCAAGGGTGTTGACATGTTCATGACAAGTCGGAATCCATCAAATATATGGCAAGGGATTTGCAAAAATAAATGGATACTGAGAAGGGCATTATGAGCTCTATTGGAAATGGACAACAAACGTTGTTTTGGAAGCATTGATAGGGGTCAGATAAACCTCTGGCCGAGGTAGCAACTCAGCCGGTGCCCACGATGGATCAATATAGGACAGTTGCAGATTATTGGCAGCCAAGTTCAGGTTCGCAGTGGGGAGATATTGAAGGATCTCTTCCTGCAGAGTCGGTAGAACGGATCCGAGCCTTGCAAGTTTACCCAGATGCAGGCATTCGTGATGATTTGTTCTAGGGGAAGACAAACTCAGGAATGTTTTCCTTAAAGTTAGCGTTAGAAATTTGGGGGATGAGAGCCCGGGTACTAGCAATGAGAAATGGAAAATCGTTTGGAAGTTGGAGGCGCCTCAAAAAATGAAAACCTTTATATGGCTCATGCTCCACAATGCGATGTTAAACAATAAGAACATATTTAAGAGAGGCTTCGTGTCGAACCCCAATTGTTGTACGTGTCCAGAGAGTGTGGAGAATATCAATCATTTGCTAAGGGACTGCACGATCGCTTCGGATATATGGCGGTACTTTGACCAATCGCGCCAAGGAGTACATGATCCCAGTTTGCATTTGGAAGGATGGATTGTCCGCAACATTAGCCATAAGGCGCAGGACACCCACTGGCCCACAAAATTTGCAACTGTCGTCTAGTGGTTGTGGCGTTGGAGGAATGAAAACTTTTTCGAGAGATCTTCAAATATCCTATCAGATAAGATCCGATTCCTATGCATTCAATTTGAGGAGACAATCAAAGCAATGGATGCGAGGGAACGATGGCATGGTTAGACTAAAATCGGTACGAAGGAAGTTCTAGTGGGCTGGGAACCACCACCACACGACTAGGTGGCGTTAAATACGGATGGAGCTTCGAAGAAGAACCCGGGCATGGTGGGTGGAGGTTTTGCAGAAAGAATGGGAGTTTGTTCCTCTGTCAGAGCCGAATTGCATGCGGTTCTTCGCGGCCTTCTGCTTGCCAAGGAAAAGGGCTTTGAGAAACTTATGGTGAAAGTAGACTCCATCATTGTAGTGAGACTACTGCAGGGGAATATGACGGGTAATGCTCGACATCATGCGATCATCGAGAGATGCAGAGGACTTTACAAATTGTCGGATTGAGAAGCGGTGATTTCTCATTGCTATTGCAAAGCAAATCAAGTAGCAAATGCTTTGGCCAATCTAGGAGTGGAACTTACATGCGATTTTGTTTTTTTCAATGAGCCCCTGAGGGAGGTTCTACACTCGCTATATGCAGATCAGGTTGGGGTGAAATCCAGAAGGCTAGTTGTGAATCAATAAATGAATTGACTGGGGCTTAGACCCCTCTTTTGCACACAAAAAAAAAAGCTATTTAACAAACTATAACTTTGTCATGGTGACTATTTGTTAAATGGCATATCCACATTATTAGCATATTTACCAATTGATATATTTTAATAAGTATGCCAATCACAAAGGAAATCTAGGTGGAATTTCTATCCTTTTTTTGGATAAACTATGCACATGTTCATATTTTATTTTTTTTTTTTAACAATGGTAAATCGGTCCAACCCACTGGACCCCTATCACAGGGGTACCCAGCAGGCCTTGAACGGATCAGGGGTAAGGGGATGTCAAAGCCAAGACCAAGGCCCAAGACCACCATCCGTCCACACACAACTCACAATGCACAAAGCCAAAGTTATACCTCCCAGGCTTGAACCCGGATGGGAGGGGTGGAAAGTGGTGTGTGTGGCCAACCTGCCACACACATCTTCGACATGCAGATGTTCATAAATACCATTTGACAGATGGTCACTAAATCTTCAAATCTTAGTGTTCCTTTGTTAAATGGAAGATTCTTTTTTTAAAACAAAATATTTACCATTTAACAAGGGGTATTAAATTTTGAAATCTGAAACGATCTAATTTAATTGTCAATTACTAATTGGTAATAACATATTTCATTAGTTAATTAATAATCAGTTATAATTATAGCGTCAATAGATGATTGGCCTAAAAGTAAAAGTGCTAGTAAAAGCTTAAATTAAATCCTAGTCAGTGCATGTTCATATATTTTCGATAACCCAAAAAGAAAGACATTCATATCATGTCTAGAACATAGATGATGTATTCCACCTTCACTAATGCAAGATTAAGCAAAAGGGAAACAAGAATGCATTTGGGTAGAAGAATGAAAAATGAAAATCAAGAACCAAGATAGAACAAGTGGACTAGCAAGGGTGATGATAACCCACCTTGGTTTGCACACTTGGGCAATCTTATTTCTTCAACTAAGTTACAGAAATGAATCACCTTCTTAGTTGAGTTAAGTAAACCTAGAGACCCACTTGAGGTTGCCAAACATCCAAGATATAACACTAGGAATTTTGAAGAGAAATGGAGAGAGTTTTCACAACTCAAAGCTCAAATAAGCTCAAATGTATTAATCTAGTTGATTCTTTACAACACAAGGTCTCCCTTATATAGTGGGAAACCTTTAACAAGCTGCAAGAAAGGGGAACAACAAGCTCTTATTCGTCCAAAAGCAAGGGGGGACTAAAAAGTAAAAGACAAAAGCTGAAAAGTGCTTTTACTTTATGTCAGCAATTTTTCAGTGCACAAGGGTCAATTTCAGCCAGCTATAACTCCTAGGTTTGTCACTCAAATTGATTGCAATAGGTCTTGTTAGAAATCTCTGGAATTCAGGTTTCACGGGCCTCAAGTTGCACACCATTTGGAGTAGTCGTTTAGGAGATGTTGGCCAAAACGTGCAGTATATGTAAACTGGAACAGTTTCTAATGGTTCTAGAAAAACACCCCAATTGACTTATTTTCTAAATACCTAACCCATAACTCTTTATATGTCCTTAAATATAACATATTAAGGGTTCCAAAAAGGTAAAAATCCAATACCTAAACCACCATTAAGGTTAAGAAATCATATAACCAAAACCGGGTACATTCTGGGTGAACTGGGCAGATTGTATAGCTTGGATTTAATGGCTGATTTGAATGGCCAAATGAAGTTCAAATGAGATGAAACTTATTTTGTTGGAAAGCTGACTCCTTGAACTTTAATTCCAATGCAAAACATTAGACTTAAACCTCAAAGAGACCTAAGTAATTAAGCTCTCAAAATTGGGTTTGCTACTGGAATCAACCCATCACTTGCTGTTTTGCTTCTTAGACAAAATGAGGATGATTTATTCATCCTTTGGGCAACAAAATAAGATTACCCTTACTGATTTAATATTTCAAATTAAGGGGCATGGAGGGATCTCCATTTGGTTGCTCATCCAAGGCTTGATCTTTGATGGTCCCCATCACCTTGGGATAAAATACTTTGAAATTTGAATAAAACTCCATAAAGTGTCTTTTGTCATGGAATTTGAAAAGTGGAACCGAATGAGAACTTTGCCATGCATGAATTTGCATGGAGCTTACCTCCCATGAGGTTGAGTTGAAAAAATAAAAAAGACACCCTTGAAAATATACATCAATAGATTTGCACTATAACCTACCAGCGTTTTACCACGACCCAATTTTCTTATTTTGTCACCTAGTTGTCCATTATCAAGATTTTGATATGGACTTGGCAACCATGTGGACCAAAGTTACATGAATAACCCAACTCCAATATTACTTCGGTTTTTCACTTGGACCCACATTGGACGGTGGTGGTGATATTGTTGTTCTAAAAATGTACTAGAGTATTACAAAGTTATTGTACAATTTTTCATTTTCTTTGGTTATAAAATTACGCATATAATCCTTTTAGATGTCCCAAGAGGATCTATATATTATGATGTCTTTTGTATATATAAATGTACCAATTGATTCCCCTATTGATAATTATGGGTAACAATTGTAGTCGCGAAGCCCACATTGAGAGGTGGTGTTGTTATTGTTCTAATAATATACTAGAGTATTATAAAGTCATTATAAAATTTTTCATTTTCTTCGGTGATAAAATTACGCATATAATCCTTTTATCTGTCCCAAGAAGATCTATATATTATAATGTCTTTTGTATGTATAAATGTACCAATTGATTCCCCTATTGATAATTGGTAACAATTGTAAATACCAACAATTTGATGATTTTAAGCTTGAATAAATTTGTTTAGGTTAAATGAAAGAAACTTTACATTTTTTTTTTTACAATGGTAAAAGGGCCCAACCCACTAAGCCCCTATCGCAGGGTTTACCAGGTGGACCTAAATGGACTAGGGGCCAAGGAATGTCAAAGTCCAGACCAAAGTCCAGGCCCACAAGCACTCCCACACACAAATGCACAGCAAATGTGCCCCCTAGGTTTCAACCCGGGTTGGGGGGGAGACCATGTGGAGGGATGGCCATCCGACCATCTCTTCTTCGACAAAGAAACTTCACATGGCAACATATACAGATGGAAAATTCAGATTTTATGTAAATAGTCGTAGTACTTTTGAAAATTTAATTTGGATCAACTAAAATTCAATTAACTATAATTAGGTAGCTTTAGTTCGCAAAATTTCATACATTCTTAGTAGTCATTAAAGGTGTGAGTTCTTTAAATTCCTTGTTTTCCTTTAATGCCATGCTGCAATTTTTTTTGTTCCTGGTTTTAAATTCAAAATAAAATATTGCAAGTGTACAACTTTCGTTATATTATTTGAGGGTCATTCTTAAGGAGATAGGTCAAAGAGTACTACAGTAGTGGAGAGACTCAATCTAGGTGAGTGTCATCTATTCATCTCTAAACCAGAGTATCATATGACTGATTTCTCAATGCGACCATTTGTCTCAAGAGCAGGATGAAATGCTCTTTTTTGTATTTCATTAAAAACTTGATGGTAAAGAGAGAACGCTCTATGTGCATGAGTGAACTACATCGAATTGAAGCACGCTGACTTTTATTTAGGTACAATAGGATGGTATTAGGACCTAACCCAACGCAACCCAACCCAACCCAAGTTGGGGAATCTAGCCACGAATCATGATTAAGCAATTACGGCATTCACAAATCAACTCAATCATGATAGCAAAAATCAATACACTAAGTAAAGAGAGAAAAGGAAGAGAACAAACTTATGATTAGATGAAGAAATAGATGATCAATCTTTAAGTCCCAAGCTAAGTCTCCACAAACTTCACTAATCACTACTTTCTCTCACTAATCTAAGCCTAGAAATTCAGAAGAAAACTATATAAAATAAGAAATAACCCCTGAAATTAGCAAAATCTCCTTAAACAGTAGTTGAACCAAATAGGGGGATCACCAAGGCAGGTTATCAATCCAAAGTTATGGCTTGGAATTCACCAATACAATTAAAATTCAATATGATCCTTAAAGATTAATTATACTCTAAGCAAATCCATTGTCAAGGGTTACTTGAGTAGTTCTTTGCTCTGAAAAGAAAATCCAAATCATACGTACCCACAAATTGTATAAAATTTATAAAGGTCCAACCCCCCTCTCGGGCTGCACTAATCATCACGTGACTTTCAAGCGCAATTTGTCCGATCCTCACCACACACTGCCAAGGAAATTTCCTGTCATGTGACCTATTATGAGACTAATCCACATTCCAAGGCAAGTGTAGTTAACTGTGGAATTTTTAAAATGGCCTCCTTGAAAAGAGAAGTGCATTTTTGAAGGGGATACAAGTAGTTATATAAAATATTTTAAACCTCATTTTGAACTCTTTTAATACCCGTGTTGCATCGAAAAAGAAATTTGTTCTAGTATGAGTATGTACAAGGACTGTGATATTTCAAGACTAATTATTATTATCTCAACTTAAAACCAAAAGACCTTGTTAATTAATCAAGGAGACTACAAGACAGGTTATGAATCCAAGTTATGACTTGGAATTCACCGATATAATTAAAATTCAATATTATCCCAACGACGATAATCTGGGCAAATTTATTATTCGAAGGGTTGCTTAAGGGTATGTTTTTTTCGTTGGGAAATATGGGTTGAAATTAGTTGAAGTAGATATTTTTTTATTAAAATTGGTGAAGTGGATTAAATTGGATTAAAGTGAGTTAAAATTGATTAAAGCTGATAAATTAAAATTTACCAACGAAGATAACAAGACCTAAGTACTTGCTTCTTTTTTCTTTTTTTAAAATCCAAGTTATGGCCCATGGATACTTGTGAAACTTTTTGGGTCATGATTCATGGGCCTACACATTACAAACTCATCAGCCCAAATCTGACGTCAGCCCAACTCTGACTTCAGCCCAAAAGAAAGAGAGAGAAAAACAAAAGCAACAAAAACAAAAACCTTGAATTCAGTCATCTTCTTCATCACTCGCCTGCCTTCTCCTTCACCCTCCCTAAAACCCTAACCCTAACCGTAACTCAAAGCCAGCCATGGCGGACGTGGTGCAGTACAGGCTGGAGCGAATGGTGCCGGAGCTCGACGACCTCGAGCGTAGAGGCCTATTCAATCGGAGAGAGATCGCTGAAATCGTCAAAGCCAGGCGGAAATTCGAGTATAGGCTCAAGAGGCCTAGCCCTTTGAAGCAGGACTTTTTGGAGTACATTGAGTACGAGAAGCAGCTCGATAGGCTTCGGCTTCTGAGGAGGAAGTCGGTTTCTCGTGAGCTCAAGGAGAAGGGCAACAAGAAGATGAAGAAATCTGTGTCGGATTTTGCTGGAGTTCGTCGCATTATTGAGATTTATAGGATGGCAACGAGCCGTTTTAAGGGGGACCTCCAGCTATGGTTTCAGTATCTCGAGTTTTGTAAGGAGAGAAAGAATGGCAGGATGAAGAAGGTATAATGTTCCTCCATTTTTTGGGTATGATATGATGGAAATAATTAATGTTTTGGGCGACGACATTGTGCAAATATGTCTGACCATGCAGCTTGCTGGAGATATGGAGAACTGCTAACAATTTGCTTTGTGATTTGAAACGAGCATTGTTGCTTAATTTGACATTTACACAAGCTTGACTTGGAGCAGCCAGATAATGGCGAAATAGACGTGTCAATATCCGTTTGATTTTGATAGATAGTAGTGATACAACTCCTTTTAGGTGCCCCTATGATGGGTTTGATTGCAAGGGATCATGACTATGAAGTACCACCTTTGTGTTGAAAAGAAAATAGAACTAAATACTGGTGGGTTGTTTATTCATGAATATTATTGGTATAAACTTGTTGTCATTGGCGTTGTGAAGACTTCTATTTCTCAACTTAGTGGTCTTGGGAAGATGCCAGAGTCTGGAGTCTACATCCGTAAACATAGATTGGTTCATATGGATGATTACCAAGGATAGAGTCTTTTGAAACATTGAGATTGAATATGGGCAGTATTCTGCTGGTTTAGTAGTTTAGAATTTTAGATTGTGTTGCTGGAGCTGGGGAGTCGGGGGGGGGGGGGGGGGGAGGTAGACTAGGAGAAGAAGAGGCTTTACATGTATAGGCGTGATGTTAGCCTTGGATAATTGGGAAGTTAAGTAATGGCTCGTGAGAGGGGCTGTTTTGGTGACGTGGATGTGAAGCAGAGGGATGTAGGGCTCGCTGTCTCCACAATGCAAAATTTTTAGAGCAGCTATTTTTATACTTTGAAGTGAAAGAATGAATGTCGTTCTTTGTTTTTGGATTGGAGGGTTGCAAAATTGTGTTTAGAGATAAATACTGAATGCTTGATCCAGTTACTCTACTCTGGAGATGTTAACCCTGGCTACAGTTCGCGGTGTGCTTGCACTAAGGTTCACGCTGTAAATTGTATGATTATGGGGATTCTGTTTATGGCTTCCAATATGTTGTACGTGACCTCAGTTCAATACAATACATTGTAAGTTTAGCTTAAGTGACGGGCATGTTTTCATTTTCAACACTCTGTGTCATTTTGATCTATCAAGCAAATCATGGAATGTTGCAGCTGATTTAAAATGTCAATCTAATGTCTAAGATTTTGTGAACGCATCTGGAACTCTGAGAAACTGTTAATATTGGATGTTTTCATGATTTTGCTGCTGAACTGACATAAATATGTTCGATAGCACTGTTCATTATTTGACCTGTTGTGTCAATCAAAGATGAGAGGCTGCTTAGCTTGGTTACAGGCTTATCTTTTTCATGGCATCAGGGGCAAGTGTGTTTTCGTCCAATGTTTGTCAACGTTAAAATTGTAATCTCTAACAGACAAACTCAAACTATCAGCATACTTTCTGTTATTTATATTGAATATTTTAAAATACTTTGTAAATTGTTTCAACTAACAAGACATCATGAATCTAAAGTTATAATTCTGGACATGTTGCTTACAGGCCTTGGCGCAGGTGATGAGATTCCATCCTAAAGTACCTGCAGTTTGGATTTATGCTGCTGCTTGGGAATTTGACCATAACTTAAATGTTGCAGCTGCACGAGCTATTATGCAAAGTGGTCTCAGAGCATGCCCTACTTCAGAAGATCTTTGGGTGGAGTATCTGCGTATGGAACTTACATTCCTTAACAAGCTAAAAATGCGCAAGGTTATTTTGGGGGAGGATGATGGAACTCTGGTCCGCGACGATAAAGATGCTGAGGAGAAGCAGTGGCAAGATGAGAACGAAGATTTATTTATGTCCCTTGATGAGAAAAAAGAAGACAGTAATGAGTTGAATGTTCAGAATGAACATGCGGATAAGAAATTGGATTTCTTCAGGGAACATGGTTTTAGCATTCTGCATACTGTCTATAAAGGTGCAATTGATGCTCTTCCATCTAGTTTAAGTCTTAGAAAAAAGTTTCTAGGGATAGTAGACGCTACAGACTTAGCTCATTCAGAAGAATTGCAGAGGGAGATATTAGCAGACATCAGGAGAGATTTCTTCAAAGACCCTGAATATTGGGAATGGCTTGCCCAACTTAAAATAAGTGATCCACAGACTACTCCAGATATTAGTTTGGAAACTGGGCGATCTCAAGTGGATGATGTTGTGAAGGTATAAGTTTTTCTTTTTTCCCCTTGTGATATGGCCTACTTGAATCTTTTCTGCACAGAAGTTTGCTGTTTCAATTTGCCTGCCACATATGTTATATCTGGACTTTGCTTTGGCTGGGTATCTTAGCCTCTGTGCTTTTTCATGCTTCATGAAATCATTTCGTACTAATTTCATCCCTCTTTGTCTAGGTATATGAAGAGGCTATACAAATCGCACCATCAGTGGTGATGTTTAACAAGTACATCACATTCTTGATGGATGTTATTATTCCGAAAGGAGAAGAAATGCAAAATTCTGGGGCACTCGCTCCCTCAAGTCCTGCAACAGAGTATATTTCTCACCTACTGCAGGTCTTTGATAAAGCCGAAACCATGGATTGTCTTGATGAAGGCCTTGCTTCTCAGAATATAATGTTTTACCTGCAAATGGGAAAATTTGATGAAGCAATGAAGTTAGCAGAGAAATTTTGTGAGGGAAGATTTTCAAATGCAAAACAGTTATGGATTCTGAGAGTCACTGAGCAGATGAAGCACATTGCAAATTCTGCTGGTCCTTCTAAGGCAGATCTTTCATCAACTTTTGACCTCTTGAAAAAGATGGTGAAAAAGGTAGCAGTCTCAGATGTTGAGAGCATTTGGATCATGGTATGTAACCATTATATTTGTGTCTTGATTGTGAATGTTGTCTTCGGAATTTTAATTGACAAACCTCAGTTCTTACTCAATTCCGTGATCCATGCAAAATTTGCATCCGTAGCTATTTGCAAAATCATTTCTATTGGTCGTGTCATTACAGTTTCTATTTTCTTTAGTTGTCAGTGAAAACACAATTGTAAATAGCAGTAGTCTTGAGACATAGCCCTGTTTTAGTGCTAATAACACATATACCAGATGTCAGGATTGTTTCAGCATAAACAGAAGCTCTTCTGTTATCTGTCTGTAGGTATTATTTCTTCCGAAAGAAAGGCAGTAACAAGAGAATTAAGGGGAGATTCCTTTGAGTTGGTGTCAGCGAATTCATTGATAACTTCTACTCTTCCAGTATTTTGCCATCTCTGGATTTTGACATTTTCATATTGTAGTCGTGTGAGATATCTAGGGGATTACATTTTAAATAATTTAAAAGAAAGGCTTATGGTTGACTGCATGAAACATGAGGGTGTACTCAATTTGTTGGTGACTTGGTATATTTCCACATTCCGTGATCAGTGGTCTAGGTCATCTTGGTAAGCACTGTAGTTGCAAAGTGATGTTTGTCTGTGTGGCTCTACATCAATTCGCCCCTCTGTTCTTCAATGCTCCCACCTTTCCTTTTCTCATTCTCCATGATTGTCTGATTCCTTCCTTATTCTCCTATTCCTTTTGTGAATCCCGTCTATATGCTGTAGACCTATAGTGAAGCACAAAGATTACATGAACTTCCGCGATTATTATATTGTACATTGTTGAAACATTTACTTGTGTTACTGCTTCATGAATTAATTTTATCACATGATTATGTTGTAGGCTCTTGAGCTCTTTGCAAATGACAAAAAGTATTCTGGCAAGTTGCTCGACCTTTCCCTTGTTTCACTGGCAAAAGATGGTGGTACAGATGATGGGTTTTCTCTTCCCGCCACTCTTGTTGACTTCATTCATCGGAAGAATGGGATTCAGCAAGCAAGAGACTTTTACAAACGGTATATTGGGCTGTCTTCCCTGAGCCTTGATCCAATATCTCACCATGATCCAACAAATTCCTTTGGATTATTGTCTGCTGACAAATGTTTTTCTTTCATTATGCAGCCTTATTACTTTACCTCACCCAGGACTGGCCATATTCAAACACTGCATTGACCTCGAGTTCTCAACTGGTGATAATGATAGTCTTGCAAATGCTCGGAAGTTACTCGAATCTGCGCTCACAACATATAGCAAGGACATCAGTCTGTGGCGAGAATATTATTCCTTGGAGATAAAGGTTGGTTTCTTGCTTTGCTTAGATGGTTATGCTGGCCTCTTACGGCAACTCTCTAGAGTGGATCCCAAAGTAGAGTTTGTAGAGATTTGGATGTATGTAGTTTTATACTTTTATTCCTATCAAGCGGATGGATTTTTTTTGGGAGAAAATCTGAAGATGTGTTTGAAACATTTTAAAAATAAATCTAGCAGTGGAAAGTAGTGACTGATAAATGATGCAACAGTAGATATTGAGAACTTCTTGTGTTCAGAAAGCAAAAGACTTGGCAGAGTGGGTGAATTATGGGTGTTGGAAGATGGATCGAGGAAAGCATGAAGTGAATTAGTATGAAACAACTGTGACAAGGTGTAGAGTAGGCAGAGTAGAAACTAGCTATGTATGCATTTCTAGTACTGAGCGACAAATATGTCCTAGAGCTCAACCGAGTTGACTAAAGATGAGGTGACAGAAGAGGTTAAAGGTGGTTCTTATCGGAGGATTGCAACCGTAGTTTCGATCACCGCAAACGACCTTGATTTAGATTCCAGTTGTCTGTTGTAGGTGTCAGTTAGCTCAACTGAAATCTCTGGGAGTTGTTACTAGAGACCTGGATTCGAATTCCGCCCACATCGGCCTTTGTGTCTCATTCGCACCTCCCTTCCCCCCGGCCCCCCCCCCCCCAAAAAAAAGATTCACAGTTTTCTACTTACTAAACCAAATGTTAATGGGTTTCTGATATTGGACTTTGATCTCCATTTCTAAATTTAATAGTTGCTTAGTTATTTCTTTATGTTTTCCGCTGGGCTGGGGATAAGAAATCAAAGTTTCTGATTGAAAAAGTGCTGGAACCGATGAATCTCATTGATTTACATTTGCTGCATTGCTTTGCAGATGGGAACATCAGAAACAGCCAATGCTGTTTATTGGCGTGCAAAGAAGGTACTTGGAGATGCATCATTACTTACAACTTCAGTGCAGTGATAAATAGCGCACATGCAGCCAGGACGTTATAACCCCTCAAAAGCCTAACAGGCATCGACGCATCGTGTTCTAAAACGTAGCATACTGAAGCACACTAGTGAAAGGGCACCGACAAGAACCTAAACCTGAAGAATGAAGACTACAAGGGTTTGAGGAGTTGCCTCTTACTGTCAGCAACCAGATGCTTGCTCTAGCCCTAGAGCAGTCCTCTTTCATTTCTGGTGCAGGAGTAGGTTATAATATTTTTACAGTTTTGAATGCGAAATTGTAACCTTATAGTCCATCCTGCCTGTGGATTTTGTGTACACCACTCAATGTTAGCAGTCCGGTAAATCAATGTGCTATGCTCTCTGATTATTTGATGCTTTATTCATTTGGTTCATCATGCATATATTGCCGTGAGCCCGTGACTGAAGGCCTAAGCGATGTTGAGAGCACCAGACTGGATTTAGTCATCGTGATGGGTCCGAGCCTCCGAGGCCTAGGTTAAGGTCTGATTGAGCTGTATGTCTATTGGACCTTCCGATTGTGTGAGTTGATTATCGGATTTCAACCCATAGGTCCCAAACCCGTCATGTGAAAACAACCGAATGCAATTTGTGTGAAACTGATAGTGAAGCACAAAGACCCCAAGATTCATGCTTTTTGCGTATTAATTTGATGACTTCATCTAAAATACACTTCGAAACAGCAAGCTTTACGTTGCACAAGATTTGAAGAGCATTTAGCCATTCAGAATCCCCAAGCCTTACTGCCCAAATGACCTCTTTTCTTGAACAGCCAGGGTTATCTGTTACTGTGTTTAAAAAGGTACGCCCAAGGAGCGCCTAAACTCACAAAAGCTCGAAGCCAATCTCTTGCGCCTTGTAATGGGTCAGGTTCAACCCATTCTTAAAGCCCGCTCTTTTTTGGGCTTCAGACCAAGGTGCAAAGTACACGAAATCCGCACTTTATAGATTATAACAAACCATTTGGGGGAAAAAAAAAAGCATTTAAGGGGCCTCGACCCCTCTTTTTGTTTATAGAAGCCTTTCAGTCAAGCTACTACTAGAAGTAAATAAAGCATATTGCTACTACTAAACTTGAATTTGGAGCCGGAAACCTTAACCCTGGTGACAGCAATCTAGTAAGTGCTTTGTTCTCCTATCTTCTTTCAGACTTTCTTCTTCATCCTCCTCATCTATTATTCGATAGCCATGGAAGATTTTTCTTGGTTTCCTTTTGTTTTTTTTTTTTTTGGCTTTAAGGAGGCCAAAAATGTTGCCTCCTCCAATGCTACAATGGTACCGAGACCTTGCTCTTTCTTTTTTTTTTTTTCATGCTTCATAATCTTTCTCCCTTTCTTTCTATTTCTCTCGGACTCTCTCTCTCTCTCTCTCTCTCTCTCTTCCAAGCAGGCTGGCAGCATCTGTTATGTTTTTGGGTTTCAATTTATTATCCAATTGAGTTGTGTTTAATGCTTTAATTGTATTTTGCCATGTTTAATTATTCACTTTTTTGTGATGGCTGGTAAAAACCACTTATTTGATGCTATTATCTAACTTATTTTCGAAAAAATATGGTTTTGGAATGATTTTCAAGCATTTTTTTTAGTAAAAGTGCATGTCGCGTCTAAAAAGTCCGTGTCTTTCCATCGAAGCCCGCACCCCGGGCTCCAGGACCCTTTGCCCTTTTTTTGCGCATCGGGCTTTGTTAATATAAGATCTCTTGCTCAAAAGCCACCTACATTTTTCTTTTCCTCCATGAAATCCAAATAGTGGCATTGAAGGGATTGACCTGATTCACCTAAACTTGCTTCTGTTTTTTCTTTTCTGGCTAGTTTCCTTCAATGTTGATATGCAGCCAAACTCCTTGTCTATCGAAAATAAAAGTCAAATCACTAACAACTATTCATAATCGCTGGTAACCACAACTAATCGCTAACTGCTAATTCTAAGCGATCATACATACAAACTCTTATGTGATGTTTAGTTGGATGCAATGTAATGCAATCAACTTTACAATGCAATCATGATTACTTAGATTGTAGTAATCATAATTGCAAGATAATTCTTATATTGCAATACTCTCGTATAACTAAACAAGATAATGAAAATACAATTACAAACGTATTTATATTATAAAATTAATTATATTTAACTAAACATTACATTAATGCTATTTCTTTCAGAGCTGAATAGGCATCATATTCTTCCGATGTAGCTCACTACTATCATCAAGGATGAACCTTTCAAACTGATCCTTGAATCCGACATTTCAACTGCTGAAATTACTTTTCTTTGCTTTTTGTCCTTCAAAAATTTTTTCTTTTCGGAAAGGTTTGGTGGGTGGTTGGTGGCATTTTGGGGGGTCCATCAAACCCATATAAAAACATGAATTAATTCTTTCTTTTGGTGGATTTTTGTTCAAAAAGGGCCTCCTTTTGTTTTTGTTTTTTTTTTGTGGCCGCTTGCAAAGTTTTATTGTAATCAAAACCCATCAACGACAAAATCAACACTAATTTTATGGTATATATCTATGTACCGTGCTCAAATACATATGAGAGCACTAGCAACATAACAGAATGCGAGGCATGTGTCAAAGCAACCTTTCCAGCCAGTAAAACTCGTGTGTGACACGGGAGGAGAATGCGCAGGTGTTTCTCCCCGCGGGACAAATTTTTTTGTCTTTTTCTGTTTTTTTATTTGTTTTTCTTTTTTTAAATGAAAAATATTATTTAGGTAGTTAAAAAATATAGTTGTGTGTTATAAGGTGGATCTATAAAAAATATTTTATTCGGTAATTTAAGTTGGAATTTCATTGGTTGGATAAGTAATAAAATGTAAGTTCCACAAAATTGAAACTTTTGCTGATATGGCAAGCCTGAGTTCTAAAAACTAGACTCAGGTTGGGAGTGCTTTAAGAGACATCATATAATTGACCTAAATCTCTATTTCATTTCCTCCAACCCAACAAATATTTTCATAATTCTGCCAATGGACTCAACCCAATTGACTAAAAAAAAGATACATTATAGGAAACAAAAGGTGCACTGCAGACGAGAAAATATATATTATATACAAGAAAAGACACATTATAGAAAACAGATGATACACTGTAAGAACAAAAATACACTATAGAACAAAAAAAAATACATTACTACAGAAAAAAAATATTATAACATATCAAATGCACATTTACAACATAACTCCATAATGTGCACCATATTAGATACATACCTTTGCATCTAAGAGTTTCCACAAAATCAAGTCTCTCTTCCACCGCTGCCAAATCTTCTGTGAAAGAAAGAGAGAGAGAGTGGCAACCACCACTCGCTAGGGATTGGTCTTAACGAACCCTCATCCACCCACTACATACTCATGCCACCAACCCCATCAATTTTCCCTTTGTATCTTTCATTTCAATTTTTCTTTTTTACCCAGATAATATAGATTCTGCAAAATATTCCCATTAATATATATTGACATATATATAGGAAGTCGAGATTTTTAGCTCCTAGTTGATTCCATTACTGGTGAAAAACCAAAAGAACGAGGCTTTTTCCGGGAGGTAAGGCAAGCTTCTCTTTCAGGCATTTCATCGAACACCTGGTGATCTCTCTTGTGTGTATGTGTGATGTATCTTGCAGCCAAAGTTGAGATCTTGGTCAGCATGTTTCTGTAATGGGTACTCATTGCCAGTGTGTCATGTGTATGGCTCTTGTATTTATGCGTTTCTTAGTATTTCTTTGCTTATGGTTAATTTGTGGATGTTTTGATGTGCTAGCTTGATCAAAAAGCTTTGGTTTTTGTGTGCCAGGCCTATGTGTGTTGGCATAATTGGTGAAAGAATTTGTTACCCGGTTTTGTATTGTGAGATTTGTGGTTTTTTGCTTTCATTGTCTTGACTATTGTAGATGCTCATTCTTATGTCTTTCGCGGTCTTCAAATTTGAATGAAATAATGAGTATTGCACTTGGTTTCAGTTGGTTGTTGAAAGTGATTTGTATGGCTTTATAACCAATTAATGCTGCTGCTGTATTCCCATCTTTATTGTCACTTTGCCATTGTAATAAATCCAATAGTATCACATTGTCACTGATAATACATAGAAGCTTTGTGTGGCTTAGTGAATTTAAGTCTTGCTTCTTGTTTTAAAGATCACTCGTTTATATGGAGGAAATACCGTTTATTGATTTACTTTTGATTCTGTGGTGATTTTTGCTGCTTTTTTTTTATACTAAATGGTTTTGTTCTCTGTTGTGCTGGTGGAAGCCTTTCCATCCTATGTGCTGAATGAAAAGTCTTCATTTGGAAGCATAGAGCCACAGATACTTTTAGGTACTAGTAAGTCTTTGGCTAGTAAGGAAATACTGATGTCCAACTATGAAAGAAGTTTCGTTTTTTGATGCAGAAATAATTGATTTATAGTGATGAGAGGGGGAGGGCTATGGCAGCTTGGGCAATCAATTACCAGGCGTCTGGCTCAGGGTGACAAGAAATTTGTTTCCCGTCGATGTTTTGCCTCGGAGGCAGATCTCAAGAAGACAGTTCTCTATGACTTCCATGTTGCTAATGGTGCAAAAATGGTACCTTTTGCGGGTTGGAGCATGCCAATTCAATACAAAGACTCAATTATGGATTCTACCATCAATTGCAGAGAGAATGGCAGTCTTTTTGATGTTGCCCACATGTGTGGACTGAGCCTTAAGGGGAAGGATTGTATTCCTTTCCTTGAGAAGCTTGTCATTGGTGACATTGCTGGACTTGCCCCTGGAACTGGGACTTTGTCTGTTTTCACAAATGAGAAAGGAGGAGCTATTGATGATACTGTGATCACCAAGGTGAAGGATGATCACATATATCTGGTTGTAAATGCTGGTTGCAGAGATAAGGATCTAGCACATATTGAGGAACACATGAAGGCATTCAAGGCTAAAGGTGGAGATGTTTCATGGCACATCCATGATGAGAGATCCCTTCTAGCCCTTCAGGTTGATTTTTCAATATCTCTCTTCTATTTCACCATTGAGTAGCAACCTTTGCAGTTGCTGATCTCTCTCTTCTATTTCACCATTGAGTAGCAACCTTTGCAGTTCCTGATCTCTAAAATTTCTTGTGGTCTGGTGACATAATTGTTGATATGCTTGCATGACAAAGTGTCATTATGATTTGACAATTATATTGTAAATTTGTAATAATAGATTATCATGTCTTCATCATGGGTAAGGCAGTGTACATCTCAATTGCACTATATTTGACAATACTCACATTGCATGTTTCTTGTTATTGAATCCATTTTCTTAGTGATGTATTAATCTCTCGGTTGCAACCTGCATGCAAGCTTCCTTGGTTTAATACGGTAAAGATGTCCAGTGTCCCGTAGGACATAATAGGTGGAGGCTGGAAGAGAGGGAGTAGCCTGGCCTTGCGGTTCCCATGTGATAGGGAGATAAATGCCAACCATTAGGGTTCATTCTTTGTCAAGGAAACCTTTATGGCCATTATCTATTCAGGACTTCAAGAAGGATGAAGTCGCAATTGCACTGCTGCAGATTCTGTGCAGTCTGAATTCAGATAGCAGTTGTGGGTATAGGACTGGCTTTATTTGGCTACTTATTGATCAACTTCATGTTAAATTTTGGGTCAAGTGAACACCCCCCCCCCCCCCCTTCTTCCGGTGGGGTAGGTAGGATGGAGTCGATGGACCAACTAAGGACTCTATCATTCATGGAAATTCCCTAATAGGGAAGGGCTTGGGAGTTAGACTGAGGATTGGGGAGAGCCTGTCCCTCTCGTTTGACCCTAGTGGAATTGGAATCCCTCCTTAATGAAAGGTGGGTCAATTACGGCTAGACCGTGCCTTTTTATATTTGGTTTGAATCCTGTTATCTGTTAGATTGGACATTTTTTCCCTCATACTAGTGCAAATTGTGATGGATTCTTTTGTACTTGTTTTCTTAGGGCCCTCTTGCTGCCACTGTTCTTCAACATTTGACCAAGGAGGACTTGAGCAAGTTATACTTTGGGGAGTTCTGTGTGGTGGATATCAATGGTTTCCCCTGCTACCTCACAAGAACTGGGTATGCCCCCCCCCCCCGGCGGAAAAAAACGAGTTTCATTGTCAGTGTCATGATGAAAAATGCATTTCACTTGCATATGTGCATGTGCTGTAGAAGCTTCAGGGAAAGACATCGTAACACTTAACTTGGATAGATCTTATTATCAGCAACTAAACATTATTATGATCACCTTCTCTCTTCTTTTCCCTCCTGCATCCCCCAACTCCAGATCTTGCCTCGCCCTAGCACTGCTATTCTCTGTTTCTTTGCGTGTATAATTGCTCCTGCCATGGCTGTTGCAGTTGCCATAGTTACCTGCCCAACCCCACCCCCCCCCAAAAAGACTTTCCTCTCCCCCAAAACCCCCCAAGGCCTGAACCATCCATTGGAATCTAGGAAAGCATGTGTAACCAAGGATTCAAAATGCGGTTTCGGTCGCGATTTTGATTTCGGTTTCGGTTGTGGAACGACAAAATCGCTCTAATACGGCAATTGCGTTCCATATCGTGGCTTGGAAAACACGGTTCACCCAACTCCAAAACCTTTCCAATGCGGTTGTTTCGTCGTGGTTCGGCCACATTTTGAATCCACAGTGTAACCCCAACTCAGCCTTTGACTCAATCTTCTATGTTATCAAGATATAACTTTAGTCATCACACCAAGGAACATTTTGGTAGCCTTGCACGCCAGGGCTGTTGGAATCTACGTCTGTGTTACTGCACATGCTATTTTAGGGGATCCACGCAGTCATGTCAGATTATTGTTCCAATTAATGGGTTTGTGATCAAGTACATCTAAAGGGCTCAGTTTTCAAGTATGAATATCCCGAAGTTGTGCATTATTCTGTCCTTACTATTATGTGAATACTTGGAGGAATGTTGTTCATTAACCTGAAAATTGACGTGATTGTCAGGTACACTGGTGAAGATGGGTTTGAAATTTCTGTTCCTAATGAGAATGCAGTCGAGCTAGCCAAAGCAATCTTGGAAAAATCTGAAGGGAAGGTAAGATTGACAGGGCTAGGTGCTCGAGATAGTCTAAGGCTTGAAGCTGGGTTATGTCTATATGGCAATGATCTCGAGCAACACATTACACCTGTTGAGGCTGGACTAACTTGGGCCGTTGGGAAGAGGAGGAGAGCTGAAGGTGGATTTCTCGGTGCCGAAGTTATACTCAAGCAAATAGCCGAGGGCCCACCGAAGAGGAGAGTAGGGTTCTTCTCTTCAGGCCCACCCGCCAGAAGCCACAGCGAGATCAAGAATGAAAAAGAAGAGAGCATTGGTGAGATCACCAGTGGAGGATTCAGCCCTTGCCTTAAGAAGAACATAGCCATTGGTTATGTGAAGTCCGGAAACCATAAGGCAGGCACTAAGGTCGACCTTCTGGTAAGAGGGAAGTCATATGAAGGGATTGTCACAAAAATGCCATTTGTGCCCACTAAATACTACAAGCCATCCTGAGTGAGAATATTTCCTAATTTGTTCCCATCCATAACATGTTTTTATGAAACTGAAATGTCCAGAACATTTTTCTTGTTTGGGAACTGTATCGCCAAGTTATGATTTGTTTTTTCCCCCCCTTGTATTCATAGTTCTAGTTTCAAATAATGAGAATGCATATCCCTTTTAAGCTTGTTTTTGCGTTGGTGAATGGAGAAATTATTCGGATGAGTTGATGCTGTCAAAAATTCTGAGCATTGGTTAAGATTAATGACCAATCTTAAATTAGCTTTAGTGATATGATGTTTGAATTTTTCTATTCGCTTTATACTTGTGAGTGTTCAATGCATGGATTCAAAATGCAGCCAAACCGTGACGAAACGGACACATTGGAAAGGTATTGGGTTGGGCAACCGCATTTTCATGCTGCAATTGTCGCGCTATGGAACACAGTTGTATCATTAGAACGATTTTACCGTATCATAACCGAAATCGCATTTTGAATCTTTGGTTCAATGTTTCTTTACATGTGTATACTTGGCATCTCAATTTAGACTTAAAAATAAATAAAGTTTTGAAAAATGATCAAATTTCTCTCGTATATTTAATTTTTTAACTTGACATGTTACATCTATGATGAGACTGACATTATTACACCATGTTTTTCACATATGCATGCTTAACCTATAATTTTAGGCTAAAAGATACAAGTTTTCAGAGACAATCGAATTCTTGCATGTTCAATATTTCGGCAAGATATGACATCGGGGGGAGGGAGACACCAAACATATAATTATGTTCAAAGACGGTTCTAAAATTGTTACCCCTAGAGTATATTTCATTGTACTCTGACTACCATATACTAATCATTAAACCTTGAGAAAATATGAAACTCCACCAAACTCCATAAGGGATTCCCACTTACAAGTTACACCCTTGGCTATTGGGGTTACGTTGTAACTTTTATTCAGAACTTGAGAATGCAACGTAACCTGTCAATAAAAATACCAGACATCTGAAATCTCATTCAACAGTACGGTACTGTCCCCACCTCAAAAGTGTCTATTCCACATTAAAATTGGAATAGTTAAACTCGAAAAGAAACTAAACAATTCCCTAGCGATTTAGAGATGTATGCACCCAAATTATAGTGCCATTGTCGAGCTTTCTCAAGAAAGGGTCCACAGATGAGGCCAGAAAAATTATGTGATTACACAACAGTGGAATTCTTTATTTTTCATCTTGCAACCCTGCAAATCAAAATGAGACCAGAAAAATTTGCACCCTCCATTCTAGACGTCGAGAAGCAACCTCCTAGGATCTTCAACCACATCTTTAATGCGGCGCAAGAACAACACAGCCTCTCTTCCATCAATCAGCCTGTGGTCATATGTCAGTGCCACGTACATCATTGGCCTTGGCACTATCTCACCTCCAAACACCATTGGGCGGTTCACAATGGAATGCATGCCCAGAATTGCAGACTGCCAGAAGAGGAAAACAATATATTAGGGCACTAACAAAAAGGGGAAACTCCGAGCATCCAAAATAGTACTCTGATGATTCTAAGAACCTGTGGAGGATTGATGATTGGGGTGCTTAATAGACTTCCGTAAACACCACCATTTGATATGGTGAATGTGCCTCCAGCCATCTCATCGATTGATATGGTTCCCTCAGTTGCCTTCTTGGCCAGAGTGTTGATTGTCTTCTCTATCTCAGCAAAGTGCAGTTTATCAGCCTCCCGGACAACAGGAACCACCAGACCCTAGAAACAACAGACAATTAGAATCAAGATCTAGCTTAAATTTCTTTTCCTTGGAAGCACAGACCGAGCATGAAAGGGTGCTTAGAAAAAGGGAATCAGTGGTGCTGCCCCCCCCCCCCCCCCCCCCAAAAAACAAAAAAAAAAAGACACAGACACAAATGGAGGGGGGGATCTGGTGCAGATTCCAGGGATTAAGCCTTGGAACCCACTGCTAGGACGCCCAAGAGTGCCAATTGAGCTGTGACGTGAATGACGACAACATGTATGCCAATACCAAGTTCAACCACCTCCATAGGCGAAGAGATTGTTCAATCTCATTGATAAGGGAAACCATCAAAATGCAGAATTGGATTGATAAGTTAATAGACAGATTTATCGGAACGCTCGTTAGTTTTTCTCTCAAACAAGATATTTGCATGGACAAATAAATTGCACTCTTCAAACAACAATGTCTCACATTTCTTTCTTAGGAACCCCAAAATAGTGATCTCAATTGCTTACAAATGTTTTACTCAACTTCCAACACTTATTATTATCCTAAAGCCTCACTTGAGAGCATGCCGTTTAGCGAAAAGGGTACAAGACTAAAAACAACTAAGATTCTCCTTTGACCTCTATAATTTTTGCCAACCCTCCAACCTTCTAAGAAATATGATTACACAAATGATTACTAGTTTCTCAAGCACACCTCTCTTCTAACTTTCGCTATGCCATAAGAAATCTCAGCCCAAGATATTTCCCTCTGGAGCCCTCCATGGACTGTGAAGGTAAGCTAAGGTCTTGAGTCACAGTTCCTGGTTTTTCTTTGTGCACCAGACCGGGGGGGGGGGCGCCGTCTCCACATTTCCTCACAAGGGAAGTGTGACACTTTGGTTTTGAATCCCAGTGCAAGGCGGCCATCAGGTGACCAAGGCAAATGCATAGAGTACACTTTCCAGAAATTACGCACATTAATGAAAAGGCATTTAATTAAATTTGGAGGTTTCCTTTTGGGGGGACGGGGGTCAACAAAAGAGATTGGACACAGACCTTCGGCGTGCCCACAGCAATACTGATATCAATGTAGTCTCTGTAAATAATATCATCCCCATCAATCACGGCATTGACAATTGGCTGAGTCTGAAGTGCACTAACTGCTGCCTAGATCATAATAAAGAATTCAACGTTTTAACAATTCTAATTAGGCACACATGTTAAAACTATGAATAGTTCCAAAAAAAGAAAAGAAAAGAAAAGAGCATACTTTGACAAATCCAGACATAAATCCCAGCTTGACGCCATGCTTCTCAGCAAAGGAGTCTTTATAATCAGATCGCAGCTTCATCAAGTTCGTCCTGACATGTAAGAATGCTGGCATAAAGCAAATACCCTTTTTTTGGAAGAAAAAGCAATACCATATAAGATATTACAGTTTGTTACTCAACCCTTTAGCACATAATATAAATGGTATCAAGCTTTGACATGATGAAAATGAAGTGAGGATATTCTCTCTTTAAACAATTTTATGGTTTTTCCATTCCTTTTTTTCCTGGTTTGGGGGGGGGGGGGTGTTACTGGAGGCGGTAGCTTTGATTATTGATAGTAAAAGCATATGCACATGCTAAGTCACTGGACATTTTTAGGGTTAAAAACTACATACTTTAACCCTTGATAATCGATTTGAGACCACATACACATGGAAACATATTAGGTCAATAGTTAACAAATGCATCAACAATAATTGGACGTCATTTAACCCAAACTCTTTTTTCACCCCTTATTTTATCATTTGGTGTATGTCACATAGATATCCAATGCCCCCCCCCCCCCCGGGGAGGGAGGGGGATAGAGACAATTCCTCTCAATGTGGATCCTGCTATCACAAGCAAGATCTAGGAAAATCCAGATGCAAGCAGCAATATGGTGAAAGCAAAGAGACTGATTTTACATACAAGAAATGTTGCCCCCCAAATTAAAAAATAGATCAAACTCTTCTGCAGGGAATAGAAACAGAGTGCACGCCATACTATGAAAAGCAATGCAACTAGATCAGGGCATATCCCATATAATTTCCCTATGCAAAACAAGAATTTCGAAATCCAAAAGGGCATGACAAAGGCAAAAGCGAAGGCAGTATCTGAAAATTTAGGATAATGCCATCCCTTCTCGCGCATCCTAATAGTAAATTAATACTTACATGTCGATTTCATTGAAAGTAGTCAACATGGCAAAAGTGTTCTGAGCATCCTTTAAACGAGTTGCTACACGTTTTCTGAGTCTTGTCATAGGGACCTGAGTTAAATTCATACAAAATTCTCATAATCAAAACAACAGAACCATTTTCAATGTTGAAACAAAATCTTTATACAATTTAAAAGAAGCAACTGAAGTAATTGGAAGCAATTAAATATTCACCCTTCTTTCTCTTTCCTTGGGAGGTAGTTGAGGTTCTGAAGGTGATGTCTTTGTGGTTGGTGGAGAAGGCGCTGCCTTTGAAGGTGGAGGAGAAGGTGCTTTAGGCTTTTCTTGAGGGGGCGCTTCAGCTTTTGGCTTCTGCTCTTCAGTCTTCTCCTTCTTTACAGAAGGCTTGCTGGTTGGTGGCTCTGATGGAGCTACATGTGCCACATCACCAGCAGATTTTGAAATGATTGCTATTTTAGTGCCAGGCTCCACAGTATCACCTACTTTGGCTAGAAGCTGACAATTATGCACAGCCACATCATGCTTATATAGTTGTATAACGATTTAAAAACAAAAGCAGTGAAAGTGAACTACACATACTTGTTGAATAATACCAGCTTCAGGACTGGAAACATCAATAGTGACCTGAGAATAATACGTTAAACTTGTCAGTTCCAGACATGATCAACTGAAACTACACAAACAAATATTGACATAACACTCCAGCTCAAGACAGATACCTTGTCTGTCTCAATTTGTGCAATTGGCTCGTCCACTTCTACGCGGTCACCAGGATCTGCCTCCAAGTTAATGATAATGAGTCGCAACAAATTAAGTTACAGAAGGGCCTAAAGATAATCTCAGGATAACTTCTCTAATTAGACCAATCTCCCAGCTCAAGAAAACATACGCTTCAAGAATGTGGCTAAAGTGCCATCAGTAACTGATTCTCCCATAAAAGGTACAACAACTTCTACAGCATCACCTGGATCAGAAGTGACGAATTGAATTGACAACAATGTAACTTGAAGAAATGCGATAAATCAAATTGGGGCATTTGCAAGGGCAACTCACCACTGCCTGAAGAGTAGGACCTGCTTGAGGTCTTCCTAGAAGAATCAACTGGCAAACATGACTCAAGTAGGCTGCACACACGTTCGCACAATGACTATAAGTAAGCAGATAATATTATGCATGTCCGACTTTTCATGACTGAAAAACACTAGATTTAGATATTGCAGCGCCAAAAACATCACGTTTATGAAAAAAGGGAAGGAAAAAGGGAAGGTCATAAACAAACCTCATTGACCTTACACTAATTGGACCTCCTGTGACAGAAAGTATTAAAAAGGAATCAGCAACTGAAAACACATGAAACTTACACAATTAACTTGCTTCAAGGTTAAACTGAGACTTACCCAGACTTCCATGTGCTCCAATATTCCTGATAAACCTTGACCCTCTCCCAAGAAGTAAGGTCTATATAGTACACAATATCATAGAATAAGACATCTATCAAGAGGCCAATTATAGCATGAATTACGGTTGCAAGATTATACATTTGGAGGGCTATGAACATTTACTAATGTGAATAGAACCCATATGTGCCAATAACCATTCCAAGCACTCAAGTACAAGGTGATTAATGGCAAGTCAAGTATGACCAACAATACGGACGAGGAGAATCCAACTAACAAGTGCATTTTTGTCTTAGAACTAAATGTCATATGTTCTTCAGAACATATCATTTTCTGCAAATTCCCCCCCCCCCTATGAAAAAGACGACAGTACTAGCAAAGAAACCGAAAGAGAGAGGGCGCAAAGCAAGCATTGTACAAAGGACATTAAGTGCAGATGACGAAGAAGGGCATCTGGAACTATATAGTAGTTATGGTCAGTGGAGAATGACATCAAGTAGACGTAGTGTTCTTATACCAATCCCACAATATCACCCAAGACAGACATGCAACACGCAGGATCAAACTGACGCAATTTTACTCCTACAATTGAGTAATGAATACTAGCAGACTTGTTTTTGCTCAACTCTAGATTCAAATAAGTATTGACTATTTGCTAGTCAAAACCAACCAGAAGTAGAACCATTTGAGCTTTAGCTTACAATTCCTACGAATGAGTCACTTGGTTATACCCACTACCATGTTCAAGCCAAGTGGCCACAAATTTCTAGTTAGGAATTTGCGAGATGGGGAAAAAAGGGCATATTAAGCCTAAACACAGATATTCTCCCCATGCGAACCACGAAGGAAGGCTATTCTAGACGGTTATGGGATTTTGGAAAACATCTGAGTAGCCACCAAATGATGACTATGAGCTCCTACTGACCTCTCAAACTATTTTGGGCTGTTTTAGGACCATGACAGACAGACCATACAAGCCATACTGTTTATCACTACATCACACTAGGACCAAACTTTCTGGAATCACACATCAAACTCAGCAATATGGTGCCAATAAAGCTATCACGCTTATTGAAATATGTTATGGGACACTAGGGTATCTTAGGACATTCCGGCGGTCAAATTGTTAGAGCTCTTGAGACCATAGAAATAAAGGGTGGTAAAAACAGTTGTCAGAATTCTCAGAAAGTGTCTAGAAGAGTCCTCAAATGGTGACTGTATGCTCCTTTTGAAACCCTGAATATGTTTTAAGGTGTTTTAGAACCATTACTAATAGTTTAGAGTTTCATCATATAAGAGATGTGCCTATTTTGTGGCATTCCGCTATCATGCTTCATGTTCCACAGGACAGTAGTAATGAAGCCATTAAAAACATTGAAATTGCTTTAGGGGGATGCTCAGAACATCCTTCAAGGTTTTGAAGGTGAAGAGGGAAAGCCTCAAAGTGAAGACTATTATGCACAGTCTTTGGCATTTCAAGAAAAACTTACCGAAATTGTTGACAAAAGATAACTACTTGCATTCACTGACTATAAACATGTTTTTCCTATAGTACACAGAATAACATATGCTGCCATAATACATGCTTTCGTTGTATATGTGAATAAGACCACAAAATCTATCAATATACTGCCAATGATGTCATTACAGCCATTAAAATTGTCCTTCAGAAAACCAAAAGACGTCTCATATGTAGAGCAGTTAAGGGCTCAAAAAAAAACCCAAATAAAGTCTACTACGCACATTTTTTGGGTATTCTGGAAAAGTTGCCAATGGGTGCCAAATGCTTCCTATGACCCCAAAACGTTTTAGGGCATTCTATGACAATATAGATTGTTCAAAGTGCATTGTGTATGGCCTTAAGGCCCCTTTATGGTATTTTGGAAGAACATATAAAATCTACGAGATAGTGCTAACTACTAACAAAGCTTTTAAGCTCACTGAAATTCTTAAGCGGAATATTTATAAACTCTAAAGATGTTCTAGAGGGATTGAGGGCAGATCCCCTTTATGCACGGTTTTGGAATTGAAAGGAATATCCAAGTAGTTGTCAAAAAGTGAATAAATGTTCTTTCTGAACCCTCAAAATATGTTAGAATGTTTAGGAACACTCAAAGACAGTTCAGTTCAAGCTGTATTGTATGTGGCTATAATATAATGCTTGTTGTAGATGATTAGGAATCACAAGAATTTATTAAACTTTTGTAAGGATTGCAAGGTAATTCCTAGTGAGTATCTAGGAACTCAGCATAGGTTGTTAGTGTTGGATATGGAGTTTACATGTTCAAAGTGGAAGAAGATGAGAGTCGGGGACCCTAGAGTTAAGTGGTGAACCCTTACGAAGGAGCACGCCGTGTTATTATCAGAGAGGATTACTGTAGAGGGAGCTTGGAGGCAAGTAGAGGATGCAGATAAGATGTGGGGGGCAATGGCAGATTGTATTCGAAGGTGGGCTAAAGAAATCCTTAGTACGTCTAGAAGAGGTGGCAACAAAATGAAGGGTGTCTGGTGGTGGAACGATGAGGTAAAGGAGAGAGTCAAGGAGAAAAAAGAGGCATTCGCTAATTTCATAAACAGTGGAGCGAATGAGGAGAGAGAGATTAATAGAGTTATATATAAGGCTCCTAAGAAGGTAGCCAAGAAAGCTGTTGCGGTAGCTAAGAGCTTGGCTCATGATAGATTATACCATAGACTGACGACCAAGGAAAGGGAGAAGGAAGTCTTTAAACTGGCGAGGGCTAGGGATAGTAGAACTAGGGATTTAGGTGTTGTAAAGTGCATCAAGGACGAAAATATTAAGGTGTTGTCTGAGAATGCAGAAATCAAGGAGAGATGGCAAAGGTACTTTTCCAACCTCCTCAATGGTGAAATGATGGAAGACTCTCGTGGTAGGGTAAGAGAGAGTAGTGAGAGACGACTAGATCCGCGAGTGTGTGGTCATATCAGCAAGAACGAGATTAAAGAGCCCTTAAAGAAGATGACCAATGGGAAGACAGAAGTAGGGCTGTCAAATAGGTCAGGTCGGGTCGGGTTCGTGTTCGGGTCGAAGTTAAACGGGTTGAAAACCCCAAGACCTGAACCTGACCTGTTTAATAAACGGGTTGAAAAATTCAACCTGAAACCGTTTAACATTTAAACGGGTCAACCTGATTTTGACCTGTTTAATCTGTTTAAGTTAAACGGGTCAGAATCAGGTACCGTTTACCTGTTTAACCTGTTTAACCCACTTAGATTTCAAACTTTAAATGAACATGTGTGTGAGGAGATGGGTAGAGGGGAGTGGAGATGACATGGGGAGATCGGATTAGTAGAGAGGATAAGAGAGGGGCGACTGAAGGCTGAAGCAACTCAAACAAGCTCTAGTTCTGTGAGGAGAAGTGGTATTGCGAATGAAGAACTGAAGAAGGCAAGAAGCCTTTTATATCTAGGGTTTTCACTTGATAGGGTGGGTTTTATGGGCTTAGGAACAAAAAATGTGAAAAATATAAAATTTGAACTCCCCACCCCCTAGCCAAAAATCTGAAAATTAAAATTTTAATGGCCCCCAAAAATGTTCAAAAAAACTAAACATAATTATATGCCGATAGACAGGTTAAACGAGTTACTGTAAATGGGTAAACGGGTTGATCTGTTTAACCTGTTTATTTAAACGGATTAAATAGGTATTTTTTCGTGTCGAAAATTTCAACCTGAACCTAACCCGTTTAATTAAACGGGTTAATCGTGTCAACCCATTTAATTAAACGAGTTGAAAATCTTTACCCAAACCCGCCTAATTTCGTGTTCGGTTCAGGTCGGTAATCGTGTCGGGTCAGCTTTTGACAGCCCTAGACAGAAGGTCTTGATCAGATACCGGTAGAAGTGTGGAAGTATTTGGGTGAAGAAGGATTAGATTGGCTAACGGAGCTTTTCAATGTCATTTTTAGGACCGCTAAGATGCCCGAAGAATAAATGTCCAGTACAGTCATCCCCTTGTACAAGAACAGATGTGACATTCAAGATTGTAATAATTTTAAGGGTATTAAGTTGCTCAGTCATTCTATAAAGTTATAGGAGATAGTGATTGAGAGAAGGTTGCGAAAGAACGTTTCGATTTCAGAGAACCAATTTGGTTTTATGCCAGGCAGGTCGACCACGGAGGCGATTTACCTCCTTAGATGGCTCATGGGATTATACAGAGATAGAAAGATGGATCTTCATATGGTGTTCATTGACCTGGAAAAAGCATATGACCGAGTTCCGCGTGAAGTGGTATGGAGATGCTTGGAGAAGAAAGGAGTATCACCCTTGTATATTCGATTTATTAAGGATATGTACGAGGGAGGTAGGACGAATATTAGGACGACAGGAGGAGCCACCAATGACTTCTTCGTTGGTATGGGTCTGCCTTAAGCCCTTTCCTTTTCACTATAGTTATGGATGTTCTTACTATAAGGATTCAAGATGGGTTACCATGGTGTATGCTTTTTTGCAGATGACATTGTTCTTATTGACAAGACCAAACAGGGAGTTAACGACAAGTTGGAGCATTGGAGGCATACATTGAAATCTAGAGGTTTTAGAGTAAGCATATCGAAAACGGAATACCTTCATTGTTGTTTCAGTGTAAGGATAGATGCGGGGGAAGAAGTCACCCTGAATGGGAGGCCGACAACTAAAGTTGTTAAGTATCTAAGTTCGATCATTCAACAAAATGGGAATATTGACGAAGACATTAACCAGCGGATAAAAGTGGGCTCGCAAAAATGGAACTATGCCTCAAGTGTGCTGTGTAATAAGAGGGTACCCCTATGATTGAAAGGCAAAGTCTATCGCACGATAGTTAGGCCGGCTGTTCTTTATGGATCGGATTGTTGGACTTTAAAAAAGAAGCAGATTCAAAGGTTGATGGTAGCAGAGATGAGGATAATTAAGTGGATGTGAGGCTATTCGAGAATAGTCAGAATTAGGAATAGAAATTCGGAACTGAGTTAAAGTAGCTTCCATCAAAGATAAAATGAGAGAAACAAAACTCCGCTAGTTTGGCCATGTGAAAAGGAGGAGTGTGGACGCTCCAGTGAGGAGATATGAGATGATCAGCATCACTGAAGGCAGAAGAGGGAGGGGACGACCAAAGAAGAATTTGAACGAGGTGATTAGAGATGACTTGAAAGTTATCGGTTTGACAGAGGACCTGGCTCAGGATAGGAAGTTATGGCGGGATAGGATTAGGATCCTAGAAAGCAGAGAGCCCACCCCGTAGTTGTCTTTTGGTGCAGTGGCTTAGTGCTGGTTGCGGTTCTTTTTGCATGTCGTGTTTATATGCAGGTAGTACTGGGATGAGTCATCGCTTGCTTACCTCAGGCTGCTAAGGTATGTCATCTCCTTCTGATAGATTGTTCTTATGCTACATGACTCCAGCTACTTGCCTTTATTATATCTTGGTCTTCCCTTGGTATGTGTCCTTTATTTTCCCATTTATTGTTCTCTCAAAACCTTTCCTCCATTAAATATTTTTTTCAAAATCATTTTTTTGTGAGTCTCTAGGAATCAGCCTCTCTACAGGTACGAATGGCGGTAGGGGCAAGGTTGCCTATAACTGGATCTCCTCAGCCTCCGCGAAAGCGGGACTCACACTAGTAGGTATTGTTATTGTAAGAATTTATTAAAATTTTGTATAACAAGTGTGAGAAAATTATCAATCTTCATTGCATTCTAGTATAGTCGGATTGCAATCTCCGGTTTGACATTCAATCTATCTAAGGCATCTAGTTTCCTAGTGGGGAAGTGGATAATGCACATCTATTGCTTGCATTTTAGGTTGTGGTCTAGATGCACCCCTTTTTCCTTAGCTATGACTTTACCTAGGTGCTAAGTTCAGGAAGAGTCCATATGGAAAATTGGAAACCAGTCATAAAGAGGTTTGATAAAAGATTGTGGTTGGAAAACCAAGTATCCCAACCTTTCTTTTGCTTGTTCCCATTCCCTGTTGGGTGGCAAACAAGTTGGAGGCCATTCGATCTTTTGGCGAAGATTTTAGGTACAACCTAGTGAAATGGAAGATTGTTAAAAAAGTTTATAAAAACAATATTCCCAAGGGTGCCTTGGGCATTAGAGACTTTATTATCTTCACTGAGGCTCTTGGTATATGGTTGTGACTTGTGACCCTTGCAGCCATGTTGAGGCTTATGAAAGAAAAGACAAGCATGGGAGGACTGTGGTCAAGGCCACATATGGAGTGGAAATTCCGAATTGGATTCCAAGTACACAGAATGGCAATTACAACATAGGCTTTTGGGATGGTTTCTTCTCCCACATTGTTTTTGAAGTGGGTGATGGTTGCTCAATCGTTTTTCGGCACAACAAATGGTGTGATGCTATTCATTGGAGGGATTGCTTCCCTTCACTCTGTGCTCTTGTAGCGGACAAGGACGCTCATGTCTCTTATTATTTGTAACACAACTCTTTTTCAATGGTTTGGTCACTTATCTTTGTTCAAGAAGCCTTCCTAGAGGATCATCGCGCCACCCACCTCTTTGACACCCTTGATATGGATTTTTGAAGAATCCCCCCCCCGCCAATGACATTGCTAGATGGAACCTTAGATTAAAAAAATTCGAGGCACACAAAAGCGCAAAAGGTCCTGGAGCCTGAAGAGCGGACTTTGGGGCAAAGGTGCGAGCTTTTTGGACATTAGGCGCACTTTTACTCAAAAATACTTGGAAATCATTTCCAAACCATATTTTGACAAACAAGTTAGATGATAATATTAAACAAACAATTAGACATTACAGCGGACCATACTATAATCTCTTATATTAGATTCATCATTTCTGAAGGCATTTTAGGAAGAACAAGTATATTCTTTAATCCTTCTTTCCATATTATTAGCAGCACCATATTTTCCATTTAGAGAAAGGGAACGACCGGCATGGATTGGCCACCGGAAAAGTATGAGAAAAGATTGGTTAACTCTATCTTTATTAGAACACTATACAAGCCTTCAACTACAACTCAACCCTCCATCCAAAAATTAGGGTTTCTAAATTAGACTTGTTCAGTCTAATCTATACTCAAAGCAATTACATGCAATTAGATTAAAGGTTTCTATCCAAACTTGAATAACATAGCAAATGAAAGTGTCCATCTAAAGGTATTTGTGTTTTTCTGTATTCTCATGATCTTTTTCCATAAAATGCGGGCTTGGGTCATTTTGAAGCGCATAAGAGCACGAACTTCGGTGAACTTAAAGAATGGGATGGGCTTGACCCCTTGCCAGCGCAAGGAGTTGGGCTTCAGGCTTTTGTAAGCCTGGGCGCGCTTTTTCAAACACATGATGGAACCTCAAAACAACGGGGAAATCCACTATTAAAACCTTACTTCCTTCACCTAGCTCCCCTAAAAGCAATACGCCTTCTTCTACAGATTGTGGTTTTCCTTGGAATATTCTTTGAAAGTCTCCTGCCCAATTGAAACTGTGTCCTTTTTGGGTGGAGGCTTCTCAAGGCAAAAGATCTTAACTTGTGATAACGGAAAAAAGAGGGGTAAAATATTAGTTAATAGGTGCTTCATGTGCAACTAGGATTTGATGACCCCAGGACATTTACTCCTTCATTGCCTCATTGCTAGAAACCTGTGGGAGTTAACTTTTAGTTGTTTAAGCCTTTTGTCGGTGGTGCCTAGTTCCATGAGACAACAACTACTAGCATGGAAAGGTTTTTTTCAGAAGAAAGACCAAGTATAAAGTTTTCAAAGCAATTTCCCATGCTATCTTTTGGTTGTTATGGATTGAGAGAAATAGGAGAGCTTTTAATGGAGTTGAAACCTCACTTGACTAGTCAAGACTTAAGAGGCAAGTGGCTCGTGACTTACTTTTGGAAGGAGGAGGTTTTTTGTTCCTCTTCAGCTAATGTAATTGATTTTGTGGCTAGCCTTCTCCTTCAGTTTGCAATTAGCTTTTGTGGGATGCTTTTTCAGCATCCATTCTTGTAATTGCGTTTTATAAATATAAATTTATTACCTTCTCCTTATCCACACAAAAAAAGTCAGTTAACTTATTAAGATTGTTTAAGGAAACATGTAAAACACCTTAGGCCATTCAGAAGGTAGAGTGGTAATAGCTTCTTACGACCACCAAATTAAAGCTTTAACACGACTATTGTGATTTTTGCAAAAATGTCCCACAAGTTGTCAAACGCTAACTATGAGATCATTTTGATCTTGAAAGAGGCAATTGTTTTACCGACTGATCAAAAAGTATATTAATATCACATAAAGGTGATGTCACCTATGCACAAAAGGGGCAACTACAAAAATCATCATGCCATCAAGCTCTTCTAAATAATCCTACTTACAAATACCCAAAAAAGTCAAACTTTGTATCATAATTGAGAACTTGAAAGGCAAATGGCAACTGTGTGCTCCTTTGTGCTCTTTTTGACCTCTCAAATGTTCTACGTATTTTAGGACCATTGTTGAAAATTTAGAGAGCGTTATACACCATCATGACGCAAATCTTTCGGCATTTTGCAATGAACTTCAAATATACAAGCTTCTGTGAAAGAACCATATCTTTCACACATAATCAAGAAGACCCAAGCTATTATATAACTAATATCTTGAGACCTACTGTCGTGTGCAGTGTCCCTAACAATACATGCGAAAATACAATAAAGTACCAAAATAAAAATATTTTCTAAAACTAATAAATTCCAACAACATCAACAACTCTGAGTGTCAGTCCCACTTGCATAGGATTTGGGAAGACCCCCATGTAGACGGTCTTACCTATGTGAGGATCACTACAGGCACAAAGACCAATTGAAAACTATCAAATTTCCAAAAACTATTGAATTCGGATAATGCATCATATTTACCTTATAGATCTTTTTTTGGCCTGTTATACTACTAGTACGACTTAATCTTATTTGTCAAATGGAGTCATGGTGTTTCATGGAAATCATTTTTACAATTGACTACATGCCTCCATTAAGATGGTCTCTGGTATAGGAGGAAGCCTCAAAAAGAGTGTTGGCCCTAATATTCTGGATCCTTACATACCATTAATGCCAATGTCATTCAATTTCTTCAGACATCTGAGGAAGTTAGTTTTGGAAAATTGTCAGTCCCTGACCATTGATTCATTGCTGCCGCCCACGTGGTAGACTAAATACTAGAGGGAGGCTTTGCAAATCTGGATCTCTGATGAAGACAAATAGTGCTCTTGAAGAGTGGACTCCAAAACACTCAAAACATTTGTTCGTCCTTCACCTTGTACCTCTCAATGTCCATAGAAATGCTCCTAAATCCTAATAATTATGAGGCTCGCCGGATCAGATTGGAAGGAGAAAGTATACTGAGTCCATAAAAGATCTGAGACATGCTGACTTGTCCATTTTGATTAATTCTTTTACCCCCCCCCCCCCAAAACAAAGGAAGCCAGATTTTCAGCTTCCATATGCTGAAGACGTCTGGTTCCTATAAGGACCAAATTCAAGTTACCAAGAAATAGGATGAATATAAATTGATGGATGACACAACTAAAGTAGAGAAAATCCAAATTTTACCATCTATATAGTCACGTTGTAGAATTAGGTCAAAGACAAGCAACATATTCCTGAAATGGCAAAAACAGACCAATTGGACAATGATGCTCGTATAGGTAAGGACACTTATATCAAGATCTCCCCATACAAGCGGGCTATGTTTAAAAAAGCGCGCCCTGGGCGTGCCTAGGCTCACAAAAGCCCGATGCCCAACCCCTTGCGCCTTGCAACGGGTCAAGCCCATCCCATTCTTTAAGCCCACAGAAGCCCCCGCTTTTTTGCGCTTCAGACCGAGACTCAAAACGGCCAAAGCCTGCGCTTTATGGAAAAAGATCATGGGAAAGAGTTAAAAGAGAACACACACCATGGAAAAACACAAATACCTTTAGATTGGCAGTTTGGCACTTACATTTGCTATATTATTCAAGTTTGGATAGAAACCCTTATCTAATTGCATGCAATTGCTTAGATTATAGACTAGACTGAAGAACCCTAATTTAAAAACGCTAATTTTTGGATGGAGGGTTGAGCACTTGAGCTGTAATTGAAGGCTTGTATAGTGTTCTAATAAAGACAGAGTTGACCAATCTTTCCTTATACTTTTCCTATGACTGATCTACATCGGTCTCTCCCTCTCTCTAAATCGGAAATATGGGGCCGCCAATAATATGGAAAGAAGGATTAAATAATATACTTCTCTTCCGTCCTACGATATTGTCAAATATTGTTTCCTTCTATTTTTTTTTCCTCTACTTTCTAAAATGATTTCAGAAATTCTAATAAAAAATGCCTTCAAAAATGATGAATCCTATATAAGATATTATAGTATGGTTCGTTGTGATGTCTAATCATTTTTTTAATACTATCATCTAACTTATTTGTCAAAATCTGGTTTGGAAATATTTTTTAAGCATTTTTTAGTAATAGTGCCCCCAATGTCCAAAAAGCCCGTGCCTTCGCTTCAAAGCCCGCGCCCTGGCCCCAGGACCTTTTTCGCTTTTGTGCGTCTTGAGCTTTTTTAATCTTAGCAAGCGGGACCCCACACTGGGAGGAGTTGTTGTAGTAAACCAATCCAATCATTTTTCTCTCAACGCAAGTAAACATCCCCTAAATTCACATCAGCATTAGCTAGACATTTCCGAGTGAACCAAAACACAACCCCCCCCCCCCAAAAAAAAACGGGAACCATTAATATAACCTAACAAGCTACACAGCACAGAGAATTAAGTAAACAAAGTGCCTATACTAGTATGCAAACTGCTCCCTAATACGTTTCAGAAGCTAAAGTTACCTCATTTCCAGCAGTGGCATAACCACGGCTACCCAATAAAGGCACAGATGGTCCAACATTCTTCTGAAATTGGCGCCCTAAAATCTGGATTTACCAAAACAAAGCATCATCAAACAAACATTTGACAAACAATTATTTAATCAATACAAGTGAAACAAAGCAATCGAACTAGAAATCGTACCGAAGTTGACGAGACACCATCTCGCACAATCTTCCTACGCAAAACCCCAAGCATGGTCCTCTCCAACTACAACCAGCAATAATTTCAGAAATTTTCATCTAATACTTTGAAAGTTCCCAACAAAATTCAAAATCGTCACAATTCATCATCCAGTATGCGAAAATCAACACAGAAAAACACCGATCGAATGCATCATACACACTTTGTACCAAAAATCGAGGTTTTTTTTTTCTCAGAGCCCGAACATCGAAGAAATTGACGAACTGGAACAATCGAAATACGAATCCATTGACACTATGAGATTAGATCCAAGAGAGAGAGAGAGAATTGACCTGCGTGACAGGAGCAGAGAATCTTCAGAGGATGCAGCGGCTTCGTGAAGAAGGAAGAGAGAGAATCAGAAATGGAAGCGCGGCGCCCAAACTTCTTCCCTATGGTTGGGTTGGGTTGGGTTGGGCTGCACCGAGACGAGAGCCTCCTTTTTGGAAGGTTGACAGCTTCTCGAGTACTGCAGTCTTTGTTTTAAACATTGTCTTAAATCTTTCTGGAGAATGTTCCAAATTAAAAAAAAAAAAAATTGTGTTTTTTATTCGAAAAATAATTGATAGATTTGAAGCTCTCACCTTTTGTTAATTGTATAGCATTTCAATTGTATAAATAAATTGTAAAATTATAAAGAATGATAAAGAGTAATAACAAATAATGATGAGCAATAAAAAAAGGTAAGGAGTAGTTAGAGTAATGAGGAAAGTTAATTAATTGTAAACAATTATGTAAAAGAGTGATACAGAGCGATAACAAGCACATGTAAATATTAGTTGTAAATGGTAAGCAATATTTAATATTGAAATAATTAAGGGTTTGTTCTTTTCGTAGATAAATTGGATGGATAAAAGGGTGAAATAGGCTGAGTTGGGTTGAAGTGGATTGAAGTTGATTGAGGTTGGTATTTTAGAATCGACTCACGAAAAAAACAGGGTCTAAGTCTAAGAACATATCAATAGGAAAAAGATTAAGAGTAGGGTTGTCAAACGGGTCGGATCGGATCGACCCATTTAATAAACGGGTCAATTTCGTGTAAGCCTTGAAAATAGCTTGGATTTGCTCAAAACTTAAAAATAACAAGTTTTCACACTAAATGGTTAAATCGCGTCAACTTCAAGTCGAAATTGGTTCGGGTCGGATCGGGTTCGTATTTCTCTCAATAAATTCAGGTCAAATTCGGGTCGAGTCAAACTTTGACAACCCTAATTAAGATATGAAGACCGGATAAAGGATTTAGTTATAGCATTTTAAACTTTGATTAGTGATGATATACCACATTACTTTAAAAATATTAAGAATTCGTATACGAGACATTATACCTAACAATGATTACAAACATCTTACTGCACTAAGCATATCTACCAATGAGAAGTACAGGATGACCCTAAAATCTAAATCCGCAATGCCTTAGAGAAGAAAAGTAAACAAAGATCAATCCCTTTGGTATGTAGGGTATAGGTGTTGGGCTTTCCCTCCAATTTGGAGATCACTAACAACAATAATAATTTTAATTTAAAAAATTATAAAGAGATAGAGATAACATTTGACGGTCCGAGGCGACAAAGTTAATTATTACGATCAAGATGTTGTCAATAACTTTTTGAATTTGTGGTGTCTTCATTTAATGAAGTGTAGAAAAATAAAGGTGAATGATAGACTACTAGTAGTATAGGTGGCTACATACTTTTGAGTTTTGACTTTAGTGTACGCAAGCGTAGGGCTGAGCAAAAAAATCGGTTACCCAGACCCGGACCCGGAACTGGTTCGGACCCGGCAGGTCCGGATCCAGATTCGGTCCAACCGGGACCGGGACCGGTTCCAAAATTCAGGATCCGGTGGCAACCGGTTCCGGATCTGGTTCCTGGAAGTTTGGAACTGGTACCGGTCCCGGTACTCGGTTACCCGGTCTAATTACCCGATGACCTTTTGCAGGCATAGTTAATAAAGTTCGAGGCTTTTTTTTGTTTTTTTGTGATGTTTGCTTAGAAATGGAAGTACTAACGTTTTTAGTGCTTAGTGGTTATTAGACTGATGACTTAATGGCTTGGTTTCCGATAAAAGCTAATTTTAAAATGAAATTAAAAGGTCAAAAAAAGGGCACCAGGTACCCGGTTGCGAAACCGGTCCCTACCGGTTCTAGGACTGGGTCCAGAAATTTTGGAACCGGTTCAACCGGCACCGGGACCGATTCCAAAATTATTGGACCCGGTCCAACTGGGACCGGGACCGGTTTCAAGAAATTAGACCGGGTACCCGATCTTGCTCACCCCTACACAAGTGTGGAACAAGTTTATACAAATAGCTTGTTAGTTTCATGGTGCACGTATGCAAGACTTAACAAGCTCAAAATAATTCAAAGGGGGTAAGAGCTTGAAGTGAGGTATGTACAAACCACAAGGAGTGTGGGGGAGTGTACCAAAAATACACGCTATTGAACCGATTAATTAGTGTGGTGTCATCAATTCTTTAGGTGAGAGAGTGGGAGGGTTTGTAACCTTTCTGTTTAAAAGTAGCATTGTATTGTTACAAAATTATCATAGTAGATATTATCCTGCTTAAATCAACATTGTATTGTAACTTCATTGAGAGATCGAACCACGTAAAAGTTCTCGTGTCATTTTTCTATTTTTCCGACATTATTTCTATTGGTCCATTCATCATTTCCCAACAACAGGAGTAAGTGGAAAGCAGGAGAGTTCAATCAATTCCCCTGTAGTTATATTTGGCATAAGTAAATTAGAGAGTTCAGGGCAAGTTTCCCCACAGTCACCTTCATTCATTATTCAACATATTTTGATATTAAATGGCTAAATTGTGACAATCAATTCGATGAATTCGTTCATACCTTCGTTGATCTCGTATTTTTTAACCACACAACTATAGATGTCATCCATCAGCTCAACGAAGTTATCATCAATCATAACTTTGTTGAGCTGTCAAAGAATCAAGCGACAACGGCGAGTCCTTAGGCTTGACTTAGTCAAACCTTTGCTTGGACTTGCTTTGACCAAAGTTCAGCTCGGCTCAAGCTTGGCTCAAATGCCTATCGAGCCGAGCCTGGGCAAACCTAGGTTCAGCTCGACTCGGCTCGTTTAGGTATTTTAGGTGGGAAATAGCTGATGTTTCATTGGTAATACATAAATTTTATATTAGTTTGAATGTACAAAGTTCAATATTAAAGTCTATATTTGATATTTGTTATTTTAATAAGGGCTATAACATTTTAAAGCAAATAATTTTTCAATAATTTTCCAATTCAGTTGGGTAAAAATTGGAATTAAAAATAATTTCACTATGACAACTCAGACTCGACTCGGTCAAAACTCGACTCGAACCCTGGCTCGACTCGGTTGCTTGCCGAGCCGAGTTGAGCCTAGCAAAGCTCAGGCTTGGCTCGGCTCTGCTCAGTTACACCCCTAAATTAATGCAACCTATATGAATTGTTATTAAAAGTAAAGCTTTGTTTTTCTTAGAGCATAAAGCTTGTAGAGTTCAAGTTCTAGAAGCTCATACTCCAACTCATGTCTTCAACTTGGAGCCTAGTAATCCTGTTTCGAATATATATATTGTCGTACGTTGAAGTAGAAGATGAAAAAGGCTCAAAGTCATTCCCTTGCTGACAGAGATTTGGTGAGAGGCCCTTGCCATCTCGACTAGAAAGAGCAAGCTAAGCTATTGGATTAGGCTAATCCATCTTTAAATGTAACTTGGGGGATAAAGGATCAAGTTTTAAGGAGTACACACAATTATTGATGGCATTTCTAGGTAGATGGGTGCATAATTGATGCACAAAAAGAGTGGCCTTTAGCCATTAGAGCATGTATAGCAGTGAGTCAAAACTTTGGCTAACAAATGAGGGCTTACCCTTTCCACATCACCGTATGAGCCAATTTTTTAGCTCACAAGCCTCTCCTTCTCCAATGTAAGACTCACAATGTCGGCTCACCAGATAAAATAATACCTATAAACCTTACAATTAAACATATTTAAATAATTTTACTTGTTTATTTGTATTATTGTTATTATAGATTTATTCCTTTATTATTATTTATTTGACTAAAAAATAATTTGTATTTTTTTAAGAATTAAATACTTAAGTCTACAATAACAAAATTAATAAAAAAAGGACATCAATCAATGAGAATGACCCACACTTTCTGTTTACTCCCAGCAGCTTTTATTTTTTTAATAAGTCTCCTTCATCATCTTCTACTTTTCTCCATCTCTAGCTTCGTCTTCTTCTTCTTGTTTCCACATCTTCCCCCAAAAATCAATATGAAAATGAGGTCGTTTTGCTGAGTTGGAGGAGAAAAGCAAGGCTGCAAAAGGCTTGACCCCCCGAGCCAGCTCACGAGACGCTCGCGAGCCCAGTCTGCTGCAGCTTTCCTGAGCCGGTCACTGCTCGCCCACTGATGTTTTTTTGACTCACAAGCCTGCCGCTAGAATTGCTCTTAAGAGCAAGAGCAATGGTGAGCCAAATTTTTGGCTCACCAGTAGGGACCTACTACTGCCACATCAACTCTCTTTCTAACTTTTTGCCTCACAAGCTTCACCATATCCAATAGTTGGCTTACCACTTTGACTCACCAAATAAAATAATACCCACGGACTCACATACCAACACACAACTACCTTTTTAAAATCCAAAAAAAAACTAAAAATCAATCAAACTTACCAAAAAAAAAGGAAAAAAAAAAGAAAAAAGGGGGAAGCTGCCCCGCGTCCCGCAGCCCCCTCGTGAGCCAGTTGAAGGAAGCCAACCAATGCATGCTCATGGGACAAAGTCCTGCTCGCCCCCCCCCCCCCCCAAATTTCTATCTCGCGGGGAAACTATTGTGTTTGCTCTAAAGCAAATTTAGCAGTGAGCCAATTTTTTGGCTTACCAGTGGGGCCTATCACCGCCACATCAACCTTCTCTCTAATTTTTTGCTTCACAATCCTTACTCTCTCCAGTAAAAGACTCACCATTTTAGCTAACCAAATAAAATAATATCTATGAACCCACTATATAATACACAATTTTATTTTTCAAATTAGAAAAAAAAGAAAAACTAATAAAAAATATTTTAAAAAATAAAATAATTCTCAAGAGTTGGCTCATAAAGTTGAGCCTCCCGGTGAAGTGCAAAACATGAGCCTTCCACTGCAGTTGGTTGTCTCCCTGATTCCTCTTCTCTCTCCTCATTTCCGCCTCACGAGGCAACCATTGGAAGTGGCCTATTAGTTGCCGGTAGTTTCTTGGGTGGATTGAAGCTTCGATTTTGACAATGTGGCGGACAACTGATGAGTTCTCTTTGCGGTGTTCTTTTATTAGGCGTCGCCATAAGTTGAGAGTAGATTGTTTTAGTTGTTATTCAACTTAGATGGGTTTGATTCATATGTTGGGTACTTGGGTGGCTTCTTTGTATCTTAGCCCAAAGAATATTATTAGATGGTCATGGACTTGTTATTATACTACGGTTATCCAACTTCCCAAAAGGTTATCAATGATTATTTTTTTTTTGAAAGGAGAGTAATAGTAAAGATCAAAGTCCATTGGATTTATCGATTAAGGTTATTCAAGTGAGGTCATTTGTAGCCACTAGAGTGAGTTTTAGTGGGCCCCTCTCAAATTTCACCTGCGAGTTTTTTTTTTTTGGGTAGCCAATTTATTTTAGGGAATAACATGTATGAAGGACTGTAACAGAGTTCTTCCATGCATTCTAATTATTCCTTTATTTTATTATTTATTTTGCTTCAAACTCAATTTTTTCTTTTTTTGGACTCAAAAAAATGTGTGCGTTATAAAGTGGATGCGTAATAAATATTTTATGTCGTGATTCAAGTTGGAGTTCTATGGATTGGAGAAATGAAGATATGTGCGTTTCAAAAAATAGAATTTTTGCTGATATAGCAAGGTAGAGTTCCAAATTCATCTTACCTATGATATTAAAAATTCTAACATAAAAAATGAATTAATCAATGTTAATGCACTGTTTTATTTCCTAAACATGAACTAGCAAGCAAGTTTAGCAACATGGTTCCTTTTCTTTTAATCTGTTCAGAAAATATTGATAAAATTTTAGAAGTCAAATAAAATAATACAATAATAAGCTGAATTTTACAATAATTTGTGTCTATACTAACTAGATCAAGAAAAAATGTCCTAATAAAAAAACCCTTAAAATATCATCCTAAATTTGATATTCCAAATATCTCATGTTGTTTACCATCATAGTTAATTGATTTCTATAAGACATATTATAATCATTTTTTCCTTTCTTTCTCTTTGTTATTTTCACATACTTTTTTGTTAGAGCATAATCTTTTGTCAACAACAACAACAACAACACTCCCAGTGTGGGTCCCGCTTTCACGGGGTCTGGGGAGATCCAGCTGTAGGCAACCTTACCTCTACCGGTATTCCTACTCATAAAGAGGTTGATTCCATACGACCCACCAAAACGGTTTTGGAAAAAGGGTTATAGTGCAAACTTTTACGAAACCATTTACTGAGTAAACGAGGGAAGAAGAAAGGAGGGATAGCAAATAAAGAGGGAGTAGAGACATACCTGAGCAAACCAAGGGCACTTAGTGCTGTCACAACCCAACAAAGCACGACCTGCAGACCAGCACACACAGAAAACCCTACCCACCCTAAACGCCGCCTAGACTACTGCCCCCTACGGCGGCGGACCCCTACAGTCCGAGACCTTAATCCTGACTCGCCACAGCCTCCTATCCTGAGCTATGTCCTCCGTAAGACCGACAACTCTCAAGTCCTCTCTAACCACTTCTCCTAGGTTCTTCTTCGGTCTACCCCTCCCTCTCTTACCACCGGGAGGGTTGATCAACTCACACCTACGTACGGGGGCGACGACGCTTCTCCTCTTCACGTGGCCGAACCATCTGAGTCTCGATTCCCTCATCTTCTCCTCTATGGGGGCCACTTCAGCTAAACCCTTGATTTCTTCATTCCTTATTCTGTCCAATCTCGTAAAACCACACATCCACCTGACCATTCTCATCTCAGCGACCATCAACCGTTGGACCTGCGTCTTTTTTAGAGGCCAACACTCTGATCCATAGAGAACAACCGGTCTAACTACCTTCCGATAAACTTTGTCACACAGCACCCCTGACGCTGACTTCCACTTTTGCCAGCCCGCTCTAATCCGCTGGCTAATATCCTCGTCTATGTCCCCATTTTGCTGGATGATCGAGCCCAGATACTTAAATTTTGCGACCTTCAGTATGGCCCTCCCATCCATAACGATTTCTCCCCCCTCTTCTGTCCTCCCGCTGAAACAACAGTGGAGGTATTCCGTTTTCGACCTACTCAATCGAAAGCCCCTAGCTTCCAGCGTGTGCCTCCAACGCTCCAACCTATCGTTCACCCCCTGTCTAGCAACATCGATAAGGATGATGTCATCTGCAAAAACCATGCACCAGGGTACCTCGTCCTGGATTCCTCTAGTGAGTTCATCCAAAACTAGAGCGAAAAGAAACGGGCTTAAAGCGGAGCCCTGATGTAAGCCCAAACTAATAGCGAAGTCATCGGAGACCCTTCCCGGGGTCCTAACACTAGTCCGCCCTCCCTCGTACATATCCTTGATTACACGAATGTACGCGGGTGACACCTTTTTCTCTTCCAAACACCTCCACAAAACCTCCCTTGGGACTCTATCATACGCCTTCTCCAGGTCAATGAACACCATATGGAGATCCACCTTTCTGTCCCTGAACAGACCCATGAGTCCTCTGAGGAGGTAAATCGTCTCAATGGTCGACCTGCCTGGCATGAATCCAAATTGGTTCTCTGAAATCTCTACTTCCTCTCGCAGCCTTCTCTCAATCACCCTCTCCCACAGTTTCATAGTGTGGCTGAGCAGCTTGATACCCCTAAAGTTATTACAATCTTGGATATCCCCTCTGTTTTTGTACAGTGGGATGATCGTGCTGGTCCTCCACTCTCTGGGCATCTTGGCGGTCTTGAAAATAACATTGAAAAGCTCCGTGAGCCACTCTAGACCCTCTTCCCCCATGAACTTTCAAACTTCTACTGGAATCTGGTTCGGACCTACTGCCTTCCCATTCACCATTTTCTTCAAGGCCTCCCTGATCTCCTCCTTTGTTATCCTGCCACTTGCACTCTGAACGCTACACTCTCCGCCCGACCTATAGTCGTCTCCCCCCCTTCTCCATTGAGGAGTTTAGCAAAGAAACTTTGCCATCTCTCCTTAATATCAGCATCCTCAGTCAACACCTTTCCCTCTTCGTCCTTGATACGCCTAACGACTCCTAAATCCCTAATCCTTCTTTCCCTCGCCCTGGCTAGTTTAAAAACCTCCCTCTCCCCTTCCTTCGACCCCAATCTATGGTACAGTCTATCAAACGCCTGACTCTTTGCCACTGCCACCGCCCTTTTGGCTACCTTCTTGGCCTCCTTGTATCCAATCCTCTTTTGCTCCCTCTCTTCCTCCGAACTGCTACTCATACACTCCTCGTAAGCCTCTTTTTTTGGCTTGACTTTCTTCTTTACCTCTTCGTTCCACCACCACGCGCCCTCCATCCGGTTGCCGCCTGCCCTTGAAAGACATAGGGTTTCCTTCACCGACCTGCGAATGCAATCCGCTACAGCATCCCACATCTCGTCGGCGTCTTCTGCCCTCCTTCAAGCTCTTTCCTCGGCTATTCTTTCTGCTATTAATCTCGCTTTCTCCTTTGAGAAGGCCCACCACTTTATTCTGGGTTCTCCAGCTCTCCTCTTCAACCTCTTAGGATACTTGAACTCCGCATCTAAGACCAACAACCTGTGTTGGGTTCCCAACAACTCGCTGGGGATCACTTTGCAGTCTTTACACGATCTCCGATTTTCCCTCCTCGTTAGGAAGTAGTCAATCTGGGTCTTGCAAGAGTTGCTCTTGAAGGTCACTAGGTGGTCCTCCTTCTTTTTGAAAAAGGAGTTGACCACCAACAAATCAAAAGCCACCGCAAAGTCCAGCACAGAGGTCCCTCCCGCATTTCTCTCTCCGAAACCGAAGCCCCCGTGGACCCCATCATATCCCGCTACCTCCGATCCGATATGGCCGTTAAAGTCTCCGCCTATGTACAGTCTCTCGGTATGAGGTACCTCCTGGATGACCTCATCTAGGACCTCCCAGAAGAGCTTCTTTGTTTCCTCCGGCAAGCCTACCTGAGGCGCATACACGCTCACCACGTTCACGAACACTGAACCTACAAAGACCTTAATAGCCATAATTTGGTCGCTCTTACGCCTCACTTCGACCACCTGGTCCGCAAAATCCTTCGCAACCAGGATGCCGACTCCATTCCTCGCCTTGGATGACCCCGAGTACCAAAGCTTGTACCCATCAATCTCTCTAGCTTTCGCTCCAACCCACTTCATCTCCTGGACACACGCTATACTAATCCCTCGCTTACGCAGAGATTTAACTAACTCTATCGACTTACCCGTGAGGGACCCAATGTTCCAGGACGCTAGGCGTACCTTCCGCAACCCTGAACCCCTCCTAACCCCAAAACTCCCCGGAGGACAGGCTGAAGCAGCTACATGGCCCGCCACAGACGCAGACGCCTACGGGGCCAAACGAACACCCTAAACAATCTACAAACTTAGAAGGTTACAACAAAAAACTAAGATAACACAAAAACACTATTACACCCACCACACCCACGATCACCCCCGCTCACGACGTACCACTGGCCGCAGCAACCACCCGATTAGCACAAGAAAAAGCGCTACTAAAATAATAACAAAATAATAAAAAAGAAAATTAAAAATAAAAATAAAATAACAATAAAAATATACAATAATAATAAATAATGAAGGGCTACTGATCAAGCAAGGAGTTCCAACCAACAAGTGCAATTGCTCAGGCTTGGAGTTTCAACAAAGCATAGACAAAGAAAAAAACCAACAGTCGTGGAGCAAACAAGCTAAAACTAAAAAATACCAGCAGACTACTGGCAACAGGAGAGACAAAAAATGAGCCAGAAAACCAACAAAAAAAGCTACTAATACTACCAACAAAATACTGGCAGAAGCAAAAGCAAAACCAACTCGGTAATACTACCAATAATCGAAACAACTAGGAAAGAGCCCTACCAACATGCAAAATAAGCTACTAAAATTCTGACCAAAAACCAGAGCCCTACCAACCAAAATACTACTAATACTACCCAAGAACCAGGGCACTGACCTGCCAATCCAGAGCAAAACATAGTAGAAAACAAAGGATAGTAACTTAACACACTGACCCGCAAATCAAAAGGCCCAGCAAATACCAAAAACCAAAGAACAGAGCGATAGCAAACAGAGCAGCACCGTGAGACCGAGCAAGCAAAACCAAAGGAAACAGGTGCTAGAAAAAAGTCAAGGCAAGCACTACAAAGCAGAGGGGTGAAACTTAACAACAACCAGGCATAAATAAGCCCACCAATAACACTCGAAATCACTGGCCAGAATACCAAACAACAGCAACAGAGCACGCTTAGCTCTAAGTCAGGGCAAAATACCACAGCAAAACAAAAATGACCAACCCAGGAACAAAGGCACCAAAACGATGGCACGAAATTAGATCAAATTAGATCAAAAAAACGATGGGGAGAGACCAAATTAGATCAAAATTGGCCCAAAGGCACGAAACAAAGGCACGAAACAAAATGGCACGAAAGCGGGAGAAAGAAAACTCAGCTTGAGGTAGACCAAAGTAGACCAAACAATGGCACGACGACAACCACGCTGCCGGTGACCACTGTCTGCCTGACCCACAGCTCACCGTGTACCCACAAACAGAAGAGGGGGTTGTACCAAATCTGGCCTTGTGTCCAAAAAAACGACGGCGGCAGGGAACTCAGGGCCACCCGAAAACAGCTCACCGTGTACCTCAGGGGGGAACTCACCGCCGGGGACCGAGGATCGTCGACTCACCGCCCGCTAGGCCCCGAAAACTGCTGTGCTAGACCCAGGTTACCGTTCTGTGCTGGCAGCTATGAGAGAGCAGCGAGCTAGAGAGAGAGAAGAGAGAGCTAGAGAGAGAGAGCATAATCTTTTGTCGATTTATGAATATCTAGCTATTAACTTAGATATTTGATCGAGTTGGCTATTAAATATGTTATTTGAGAGTACAACAACAACAGCAACAACACCTTTCAGGGTGGATCCCGCTTTTGCGGGGTCTGGAGAGATCTGAATGTAGACAATCTTACTTTTACCGACATCCCTACCAGTAGAGAGGCTGATTCCAAAAGACCCACAAAAATAAAATTTTGTGAAAATATTTTACAGGAGAGGGATTTTGTGAAAACATTTAATGAAAAATATGTTATTTGAGAGTATTTTTTTAAAAAAAGAGTAAGTTCAAATATCAACAACTGGATTATTGAATTATAGAGCGACGTAAAGAATTCCTATGTAACAACATGCTTAATTCAAAATAAAACGCAATTCATCACATGAAGGATATCTAAAGTCCATCATTGAAACTTGAATTTAAATTAAAGTTAAATTTGGTCCTTGAATACTTCAATTCTCTCTTTTTGGTCACCCATTTTAATTAGGATATGTTCGGTAAAATTAGTTATTTTAGTAAGCATTTAGTAATTTTACTAGTTATTAGTTATTTCATTGCTAATTAACTATCTCCTACTAGTATTTAGTGATTAGCTAATGCAAATAATAATTTAGAGAACAAATATATTGTTTGGTAAATATAGTTGCTCATGTAGGAAATTTGTATAAAATGACTGAAAAGTGCACAGTGAATGAAGGTTCTTCGAAATAAAAATGAGTCTTTCGCAATTTAAAATTTAACCATCAGATAAAGATTCTTAAAAGTTACTTTTAGTGATTTTTCAAAATACTACATAAACTTCTAATTACTACGTACGTCTCCATTATTTTACCGAACACTTAAGAATAGTGACTCATACTAATTTGACCCATGCAAACCACTAATGTCTATTACCGAAACACAGTTTTTATCAGTCTTTATGTGTAATTAAGTTGCTTATATGTTATATACATAATATTGACATAATTGTAGAAAAATATATAATAAATTAACAGGAAGGGTTCCATATAGAAAGTTCAATATTTTTTATTTTCATATGATTAAAGAATCAATAAACAAGGGCAAAATTTTGTATTATAAGTACAAAGTTTGAATCAAATTAAAAAATAAAATGTAGGTTCCAAAATCCCCTACAGGCTATACAATATTATAGTACACCATACCTAAAAAGAATATACAATTTAATCTCATGAAAGAATGAATTAAAGAATAAAGAATTAATCAACTTATCCATGTCTAAATAATTAAGATCAACCTAGAATAACTTGCTGGCAAATTCACCTTCATAGCTCCCACATGAGGATTTGCATTTGGCTGCAAGATCTCTTAGCTCAGATAAGCTCCTTCCCAAATGCAAAGCCATCTTCATCTCAAACAACTCCCCATTTTCTCTCTCCTCAAAGTCTTCCACTTCCAAGGTAGACTCAACCCTCTCCTCCAAGAGTCTAAAGAACCCAGCACAGTTTCTGTACATCTCAAACACCATCCCTACCTGACCACCATGCTCAATGGTGTTCACTATGCTAGCCATGGACCCGGCTGTGGCCGCCAAGAGTGCGGCCCATGGTCCGCCTTGGCCTGCGAAGACTGATCCAATGGCTGCGATGCTAGTCAACACTGGGCCTGAGATGGCTAGGGCTTTGTTCAGCTTCAGTGCTTTGTTTCCTAGTCTAACATAGTCCTCTATGTCCTTCCTATTTATCAATCCGACAATTTCCCTCATCTCCTCCTCCAAGTCCTCACTCCACCCATTCTTCCTCATTTTCTTGCTCTTAAAAAAATCACCATGGTGTGATGATGGTGTTTTCTTGGAAGGCCACCACCTCGCAGGCTCAAAGGTCTTGGGGAACTTGTCGAGCATGGCTCCTAAGAGTGGGAGCGGGTATGCCCTATCGAGGGCCAAGACTCTCTCCATCATGTCCTCCACATCTCTTTCTGTTAGGGTTTGGAGGGACAGTGTGGTCTGGATCTTGGCTTGGAGCTGCTTGAATAGCCTCACCGCATTCCTTTGCTCCTCGACTAGCTGGGATGGTTGAATCTTGTTCATTATCAAAACGATCCCTGTGGCCGCCGAGAAGAGAAGGGTGGAAGATACCTTCAAAGGTAAGACATGCTCGCCCACCATCCCTGCAACACCTGCCATGGTAGCCGCAGTGAGGGTGACCATGTTGAGAGAGTTCAACAACAAGGAGTTCCAATTCTCGCGTTGCTCCTTGATGTTTTGGTGCATCTCTATTCTATCAGAAACTGCTTCTAAGATCATATACAGCTTTCTAGTTAATGTTGCGCTATGCCTACCCTCCTCAGTATCTTGTGGGGTGATAATACTAATACTATCGCTCTCTAATAAGGGGAGTACTTTCCTTGTGTTTTTGAGCAACACATTCGATAGGTTTAGCTCTTTCAATAGCTTACCATTCGGTAGCTTTGGAATGGATATAGCCGATCTAATTCTGAGGCTAGGAGTCCTGCCATCAACACGAGACTTAGCATTATTAGCATGGGATGTCCTGGTTGTCAGATTCATCGAAGCCTGTAACGAAACCATTTTTGGATCAAGAATAATTGCCTAGATTTGGGGGATTAATGTAGAATGAGTTTGAAGTTTCACAATTATATTTGGGATTGGATTTTTGGTGGGTTGATTAGGCTTGTAAGATGATAAGGAATTAATGAAATGAGAATGGGTGGTTTGAATTAGAGGAAGACAGTTGCATTATATATATATAAGCATGCACAGTTGGTAAGAGGACGTAGACCGTTGGAAAATGTTGACCAATACAAATATACGATGATGGCAGTTTGCTTTGACTAATTAAGCCCGTTGATTGGACCTATTCATACCTTTTGTTTTTCCTTGTTTTAAAACTTCAAATTGTAATTCCAACACTTCTCCTTTCTTGGACTTTTACTCATAACATATGACGGGTTGAGATTCAGAAGAGTACTGCTGCTCCTGCTGCTGATCCATTCTTTCTTCTGAAATGGTCTTAGTTTTTAATCTAATTATTAATTACTTTTAAGGCTCTAATATCGCGGATTATATATATACGTATATGTATGTATGTATGTGTGTGTATATATACACACACATATACATTTATTAAAGCAAAACAAACCCTCATGGTATTTTGACATGTGTTATTTTCACAAACTTTAAATATAATTAATAGTTTAAATTTTTTTCTTTGAAAAAAACAAGTTACTCTCTTCAACTAATACCGTAGTCGTTACAACTTATGCTATGATAGAATTTATATATCCTTTCTCTCGGAAACTAGGTGATGAAAAAAACCCTGATTTTGTGCAGAGCCTTTTGCCTTCGATTCTGATGATTGGTGCTGACACCTAGGTGTGTGGTTTCTTTGGTCTTTTTTTCGATCTGTTATACCCTAGTTAGAAGGTGTTGTGCCTCCATGGACCATTAGGGTTTCCTATTGGTTGCGTGTTATTGAAGAAACTTTTTAACCATGGGGTCTGGGTTGGAAGATGCTTCGAAGCGATTGCAGTTGACAGAACAAGAGGAGGCAGTTCCTGCAGAGAAGTTATAGATTGCACTATGTCTTTGGGGCAAACTGTTGACAAACAAATACTTTAATGCAAAGATGATGAAAACTATATTGCGAAACATATGGTGCCAAGAGAAAGGTGTTGTGATTTGACAGTAATTTATGCTCTGTTCAATTTTTCTCCACAGTGGATGAGGAATTTGTGCTTCATGAAGGGCCATGGGCGTTCGATGGATTCATTCTTCTGTTAAAAGACATTGATGGGTCTGAGCAGCCGTCAGAGGTAGGTTAGTTTTGAGACAACTAGGTTTTGGGTAAAAGCTTATGAGATTCCAGCCAAGCAGCAGACCCATGCTTCTGCTGGGTTCCTAGCATCCCAAATTGCAACTTTTGTTAGCTATGAGGAATCAACTATGTATGGAGTTGATAAATCGTTGTGCTTTAGGGTTGACATCAATGTGTCAAAACCCTTGAGGAGAGTGGTGAAGGTTAAGGCTAAGGGCAAGTCCGTCTCGGTGGATATCTGCTGTTAAATTGCCAGATTTTTGTTGTTTATGTGGAAGGCTTGGGCTTGCAGTGAAAGGATGTGAATTGTATCCAGTTGGTGCATGTTCCAGAAACGGAACACCAATATGGTGAAGAGTAGTGATGTATGTCTTGCTGCAAGACACTTCTAAATGTCTTGCCTTATCATAAATTAACATGTTTTATTGTTTAAAATCACAATTTTTTCAATGATTATACTAAATTATGAATTGCTAACCTTAAATATTTGTCGGATGCGCCGACAGAGTATTAAATGATACCCTCATTGCATTAACCCTATCCATGAGTACATATGATACGCGTATTTTAAAAATGTGATAAATTATGTATCAAAAGATGATTTTATACAATTTATAAGTTGTAATATACTTCCATGATTCGATCATACCATTTTTTTTCAATTTAAAAACATGATAGTATGATTTTTTAGTCAAAATAAGACACTTATAAAGTGTCCTGCAGCAAGACACTTATCATTTTGCTATGGTGAATGGCTACATGCATCACCTCTAAAGTCAAGGAGAAAAGGGGCAGAAAAAAGAACTAAGAGAGGAGAAGTAGCTGTGTTTAGATCATCAAAAGGAAAGACTAAAGCTCGCACAAAATTGACCTTTGAGGATGTTGTGAGGAATGAGCTTGATGCTAAGAAACAAGCACAAATTGAGAAGAATACTACAAAAATGGTATTCATTTCCAACGTAAAAAGCATCGGGAAAGTGGATCGTCGGACTTGCCGCCAATTTCCGACGGATTCCATCGAAAATTCTGTCGGTACTAAGCAACATTTTTATACATACTCAAACATGATAATAAATGATATGGAAGAGGTGATTGTTGGGCATGAGGTATTCAAGCGAAAGTTAGATGGGAATGATTGTGCCGAGGCCAGTGAGAACCACTCAGGGTAACCCTGAACAGCTAAAGGTGGAGGTTGCAGACTTGAGTACACATTCAGGATTGCCTTGGATAACTAGGGGTTGCTTAAATATGTAGAATCAAATATGTTTTGCACTTGAGGTGATTTTTTGGTATTAACATTAGTTTCACCTTTCTATAAGCAAATTTTTTTAAAAAATAACTTTTCTCAACAAAATTGAATAGAACCCTAAAAATGAAATTCTATTTGAATTAAACATTTTGGAATTAAATTCAATCTAATGTTCAATTCTATAGACAACAACCAAGTTATCATAGATAGGTTTATGGATGAAATAGTTGAAATGTTTTTATCACCTACATTTTGATTGTTTTTATGCATGATTCACGTCGAAGCTCAAACATAAATGCGATTTTTATATTACAATTTTGAAATATGTTGACTTATTTTCTCTATAATGACATATATGTTTCACATCGAAATCAAATACTAATTCACGTCGTTAAATTCTGCTTTTATGTTTATACAAATATTATATTCATAAAAAAGTTGTAAGATTTTTCATATTGGTAGGATATAAAAAAATATACACATATTTCTATATAAATATGAGAATAAAATAGATGATAGGTTGAATATTGTAAAAAATATATAAGGAGATTTAAGAAGATGTAATGAGATGTAAGAAGATGTAAGGAAATGTACGGAGATGTAAGGAGATGTAAGAAATTGTCAGAAATTATAAGAAGTTATAAGCTATAAGCTATAAGCTAAATCTTCCAAAACGCATAAAAGAACAGGCCCTTCACTCATCGCAACAACATTTTTCTTTTTCTTTTTTTGAAGTTTATAAAAAATGGCACTCCTTTAATATCTATTCTGTTAATTGGAGTGGGTCTACAATTGATCCATATCAGTATAAAAGTGGTCTCTTATTATAAATTTTGTTCATTTTAAAATGCAAATTTAATATTTAATTTTAAAAAGTAAGTATTAAACCACTTATATTCATTTACTTTGGTCACTACCCTTCTTCTATATGAGCCTACTTTAGACTAAATAATAGGAGTTTGGATAGCCAAGGGAGGAAACACACTAAAGGCCTGTTCTTTTCGTGGGTAAATAGGAGTGAGTAAAAGGTTGAAGTGAGAGTTGAGGTTTGTTGAGGTGGGTTGAAGTTGAGAATTTTTTTTTAAGTGGGTTAAAGTAGGTTGAAGTGGATTGAAGTTGGTTAAAGTGGGTTGAAGTTGGTATATTTTTTTTTGGGTGGGTTGAAGTGAGTTAAAATAATGAAAATGTGTGATAATTTATTAAGTTATTGTAATTTTTAGTGGATTTTTTTTGCAGAATCGTAATTTTACAATTTTATAACTATTTTTATGGAAGTTGGAGGCCGGTACAACTTGTCAATTATTTTTAACGATTTGAGTTACAAATTATTAAATTTATGAATGGGTGAGTTGAAGTTGGTTGAAGTGAGTTGAGGTAGGTTAAAATTGGTTAAAGTAGGTTGAAGTGGATTGAGGTTGATAAATCTAAAATGACCTACGAAAAGAACAGGGCCTAAGTTAAAGCTCATTGGGCTGTTGACAATTTCCTGCACATGGGAGTTTGTCACCACCCGCAATTATTGAACCCAAATGGTCGTCATAGTGGAAGAGCCACACAATGACCAAATTAATAGGCTGTGTGCTTACCATCATCAAAACTATTGAGTTTGGTAGTGTATAATGTACTGAAATTTATAGAAGAAAATTGATTAAAATTGTTTAGTTTGAGACTTGAGAGCCTCTATATGAGATGAACCAAGAAGCAAGTGAGCTCTTAGCTCACTTGGCATTGAAACCATATTCCATTATATATGGGATTAAATCTCATAACTTGTAATTCTTCCAGTGTGAAATTCACACGATAATTAACTGGGCCCTCGGGTCTAGCCTTGCCCCCTCATCCCTTCGACCATCAAGCACGTTTGGATATCCCTGAAAAGATAGGCCTAACAAGCCTATTAAGGTTGGCTACAACTACCAATCTCAAAAAGAAAAAAGAAAAGAGGTGAACCAATAAATATAAGAATCGATCAAATATTCCTTAAAATTGAAAGACGGGAAGAAATATTCCTATATATATATGTATGTATAATCTCTATTTTGAATTCAACTCGTAAATGATAAATATTTTTTTTACAAAGTGTTAAGTATCTTGCTAGAAGACAGTTATTAAATATCTTGTTTGGGCTTAAAAATTATATATCATATATTAAATTTTAAAAAACAGTATAATTGAATAGTAAAATGGTATACAACTTATAAATTGTGTAAAATCATCTTTTTTTATATTTTTTCACAATTAGAAAATTACATATGTAATGCGCCTTCACAGGTATGGTTGATCCAATTAAGATGTCATTTTGTATCCATTGACATAGCTGATAAATTCTAGGGCTTTATAATTCATAACTAAGTCAAACTATTAAAAATGCATTGATTTTAAATCATTTAACATATTAATTTTAATTAAGGTAAGACGCTTAAAAGACATTTTGTTACGGTTTGACGTTTTAGGATGATAAGGGGCCTTCCTAATAAAATTGGTGTTAAACTCTGCATAAGGAGGGAGACAACAGAGGCCACGAGGGGCCATGCATTTACATGCATGGGATGAGCACCTTTGCCTCATAAAAAAGTACGCATTTATGTTTTGAGTTCTTTTGTTAATGATTTTTTTATTTTTTTGAAAACTTTCGTTATATATTTATTGATTGATAATACGTAAGTTATTAATTATGAGGGCCATATCAAATATTTTATGACATTCTATTCCATCTTTTATTATTTTTTTAATTAGGTATTATTTTTGCAAGTTTTTGTTTTTAAAATTTTTGAATTGTGACATAAGTTTTTCAAGGCAAGAATTGCAATGTAAGTTATTATTCTTATATTTCTGTTCAATTGAGATAATAAATTGTATAAACCCAAAATTTTAAAACAAGATAGATTTAGAAATTGCATTATAGAAGTTAGAACTATAATTTTTCTTTGAAAAGAATATCTTTTATAAATCCATTATTTTGCTTCATAAAACCTACACAAGGAAAAAAAAAGAAAAAAAGATTAATTGCTCAAAAATCTTGGTCAGCAAAGTTTTTTTTGATTCTTTATCACGAGCATCAGCCTTTCATTTTAAATTTTTAGCACCCACCAATCACATCATTTTCTTGGCGATTGCTTAAAAATCTACAGACTAACATGAAGAAATCGACTACTTCGTCTCCTACCTTTCTCTCACTTAGATCAACCTTTCTCTCTCCCCCTCCCGCATCTGCCTTCTTTGTTTTCGTCTCTAACCCTCATCTCACAAGTCTACCTTCTTCGCCTTCATCTCTATCCCTTCTGTGTCAGATACATTCCTCTCCGCATATCTAGCGTTTCCATAGTTTTTTCCGGCATCTTCTAAAGCCTTCCGGCATCTCGATGGCCGGAAAACATCGTACAACCACCACCAGCACACCCCCTCTCTTTGCAATTAGGGTTTGGATAATGGTAGCTATCAACAAAACAAACAGACAGCAGATCAAGCAAACAAGTTGGTAAAATAAAATTTTGGTTAATCGATCTTTTTCTTTTATTTTTGGGTGACTAATTTGATCCATGAAGGTTGAAGACTTGCTTTATTTTGGGAGTGTTCAAGTCCATGAGATTTGAGGGAAACTTGATACCCCGGTATCAAGTCCCACTCGTAAAATACTTACCAAATATTAAGGAGTGAAACTTGATATCTGATGAGTTCAAGTTTTATTCTATTTTATCTCCGCTACAACACAGTGCCTGTTTAGAGACCGAAAAATTTGGTCTCAAAAATTTAATTTTCGGTCTCCACATTAATTTTGAGACCGCACAGAGACCGAAAAGGTCAGGTCTCCAAATACTTGATAGCAATTCAAAATTGGAGACCGAAAATCAAGGCTCACTCTCAACCCGAGACCAACTTTTGAGACCAGAAAATTCTGAACTCCATTGGAGTCTGGGCCATTTGGTTCCAACCTTTTATTTGGTGGTGTACTCTAAGTTCTCTTGTCTCGGTTGTTTGGTAGTGTCATGCTTTTTGCAAATTGGTGTGATCATTCATTATGATCACATTTTCTTAATCACTTTTTTTAATTATTTTTACAAAACTGTTTTAATCAGTTAAATATATTTCTATATAATATTTTCTAAAATTATCTAAATCAGCCACCGTACCTTATTTGTAGGAGTAAGATCACTTATATATAGAGTTCTTCACAACTTACGTGGGCATAGGCCACATTAGATGGTGTTTCATTTAATTACTTTTATCTTCATCTTTTTTTTTTCCCATAAAGGTGACATTTACAACCCAAATCTATTCATTTGCTATATATCACTTGTAAAACTTAACTATTAATTTATCCAAAATTAATATACTTAAAAGTTAACTAAAACTATATGAACAAAACAAACACTGAATTTACAATAACATAATTTAGTACAATTAAACAGAAAATATCACTGTAAAAGAAAAAAAATAGACATAAAACGTTAAATAAACCAATCACAATAAATCAGTATACTTTCAATTAGAGCTAGACAAAAATGATCTGACATGATTATCAACCCAAAACCGAAATGAAGTTAAGCAAATTTAAGTACAAATTTTTAACCTTTTTAATTAATTAAATCGGAGTTCAGGTCGAAATTCTTAAAAAAAAAAAAACACTTATTTAACCTGTTAATGTTTTTTTTGTGAACCCAGTAAATTACAAGGAAAGACCCTTAAATGGGTTAACAAGGTCAGCAAGTTTACCGATTTATCATTTACCCGTTTATCATTTTGTTTGATAATTAAAGACACAAAAATTTAAAATAGATATACAAATATGAATTATAATAAATCAAGAAAGATTTATATAGTTACTACTTGATATAGTATGTGAACTTAATTTTTAATGTTATCAATCACTTATTAGTTTATAACGTAAAAGGCTAAATGTGTGATAACATGATATGAACTTAACCTATTTAAATGAGTTTAAGGTCCCGTTCTATTTCGCGTTTTTTAGGATTTAACTAAGAACTTAAATCTCCTTACAACTCCTTACATCTTCTTACAACTCCTTACATCCTTACCATAATCCTTACATTTTTTATATCTCCTTACATCTTCTTACAACTCTTTACATCCTTAACATAATCATTATATTTTTTTACATCTTCTTACATCTCCTTATAGCTTCTTACATCTCATATAGATTTTCTATAACATTCAACAACTCTTTACATCTATCCTTACAGCTCCCTATAACTTTTTATATTTTCTTACAGCTTTTTATATCTCCTTACAGCTCCTTATAACTCCTTACATCTATCTATCTAAAACGCGAAATAGAACAGATCATAAATAGGTTAAAATCATATCAGTCTGTTTAATAAATAAATAAATATAATCAAAAAATTTTCAACCTATTTAATAAACGAATTAGTCTTAAGTCAAAAAATTTTCACTCCATTTAAATCAATATGAATACGAATTTCACTCGATCTAATCAATTTTACAACCTTAGTGTACTTTTTACAGTGTAAATATATATGTTTTTTCATCAGTGGTTTTCAATTTTTCATATTTGTGATGTATGACTCATTGACTCATAATTCACCAATGAACTGACGGCCAAAAGAGGACAAAGGATATTTTTTTAATGAAGTTTTTCCACGCATGGGTAGCGCAGCAAGAATGCTACACGTTAGGTAGGCTGTCCCGCTATAGGCATCAGGCAGTGAGAGCAGAGAGGGGGGGTTGGTACCAAGAATTTTCTCTCTCCTCCCTTGCAGAGACGAGAAACCATGGCTGGAAACATTGCTAAGAAGGGTCTTCAACGCTATATTTCGCAGCTTCAGCGTCATCCCTTACGAACCAAGGTCCTTCCCCTCGATCTTCTGCCTTTCTTGCTCCTAATTTGGCAAAATTGGGGGGTTTAATTTTGTGGGTTTTATTTGTTTTGGGTTATGATTTCAGGCGATTACTGCTGGGGTTTTATCAGCAATCAGTGACATAGTTTCTCAGAAGCTTTCTGGGATTCAAAGGCTTCAGATTCGTCGCCTTTTGCTCAAAGTGGTAGAGATTCATTTCCTACCTGTTTGCTCTTTTGTTCAATTAATCTCCAATCTATTGCTAGAATTTTGTTTTGGGGCGTTTAACTTCGTCATCTCACCTGTGAAATGATGAATGATGACTCGGTGATTGCCCAATTTTATATGTTGTTGTTTTTATTCTTGCTCTTGTGGGGTACTTTTTTTTGGGGGCAATGAGACCCAGATGTCTATACAGACGAAATTGAACTTAGTATTTGATAACAATTCTTAGATACTTTCCCAGTTGAAATAACTGATATCGCTCCGGGTAGTCTATTTGTTTGTGGTGATGTTGTCGTTGTGACATAATGAATGACGACTGCCAATTTGTTTTTTTATTTTTCTTTTTTCTTTTTTGTTGAAGGTCTTCATTTTTTGCAATAGAGATCGGTCTTCATCAACTTTAGGGTCTGTTCTTTTCGTTGGGAAATATAGGTAGGTCAATGAGTGAAGTTGGTTGAAATTGGACTAGGTGGTTGACAAAGTAGGTTGAAGTGAGCTTTTTTTTTGTTGAAGTTGGTCGAAGTAGGTTGAAGTAGCTTGAAGTTGGTTAAAGTGGGTTGAATTTTTTTTGTATGATTGATAGAAGTTTGGTAAAATAGTAGTGAGTGGATTGAAGTGGGTTAAAGTTGATTGAAGTGGGTCCAAGTTGATATTTTTTTATTGAACTTGGTTGAGGTTGGTAAATTAGAATTTACCAATGACAAAACAGGGCCTTAGTGTGTTATATATGTCTGAAATTTTTTTTTTTCAAAAAAGTTAAGGGTGAAAAGTTCCTCAGTTCTTTGCAATAGTTTCACTTTCTACAATTACATCATGACATCACCTTATGACTCAGAAAGAGCATTTGTTTTACTTTGGCTTGATAACAGTTTATTCTACCAGAGAAATTTAGGAAGTCAAATTTGACCACACGTAAAAGATTGCAAAGGGTTAGTTTCATTCTTGGGTAACCAAGGAAAGTTGATAATTTAGTTTGTTTATACAGGTTCAATGAGCTAATATAGGAGTATAAATAGTAGAATTTTCTAACCCCATGGTCTTTTAGTTTGAATTCCTTCTGTGCAGTGATTTAAAAAAACTTCTAGTCAATCTTTTCAGCTCTGAAAAAAGCATACTTTATGGGTTTGGAGCTTCTTTGTTCATATCATAGATTTTGTTGATCGGGCTCTTCATTCTCACCCAAATACCATTGTCTGATCCTTGGATGACTCTATATGAAATGACCTTTGACCTGTTCAAGTTAAACTGAAAACACATTAGTTTCTCTAAATTAACCGGAGTATGAAAACTCCACTACTTATTTTTGATTTTTTCCCCCTAAAGTCTTGTATTTCTTGTGGCTTACTGTCTTATTGATCTAGTATCGCGAAATGCAGCTTTTCTCGGTGTGCTTATCTTGGACCATTTTGGGCATTTGTGTTCTTCTAGGATTACACGTATCTCCAATTTTCATGACATTGCCTCATTGCTCAGAAATGGCATTTGTGTTCTTTTTTCTTTGGGTTGATACAGCAGTAAATATTTTATAGAGAAACTTAGAAAGCCAAATTAAATCAGACATGAAACCTAATAAAGCACTGATTTCGTTGTTTTATTTTTTGGGATAAAATATCTTTAACCATTGCTCTACATTACCCATTCGTTCTTGAAGGCCAAGGAAAGTTGATAATTTAATCAGTTTATATAGCTCCAATGAGTTAATCAGTTTATGTAGCTTCAATGAGTTAATATAGTTCTTTCAAGTGTGAGTGGTACAGTCATCCAATCTCATGTTGTTTTAGTTTGAATTTCTTCTGCACAGTGATCAAAATAACTGTGGGCAGCTTTTTACCTCCGAAAAGAGCTTATCTTTGTGGATTTGGAGGAGCTTGTTTTGTTCGTATCATACATTATGTTAATCGGGCTCTTCATTCTAACTTAATACCAGTGCGTGATACTTGGATGCCTCCATATGAGATGACCTTTGAGCTGTTCAAATTAAACTGAAAACTAGTTGACTACTTGGAAGTAGCCAATGAGCTTGTTTTGTTTATATCATACATTATGTTAATCGGGCTCTTCATTCTAACTTAATACCATTGCCTGATACTTGGATGCCTCCTTATGAGATGACCCTTGAGCCGTTCATTGCGTTCAAATTAAACTGAAAACTAGTTAACTACTTGGAAGTAGCCAATGTCTGACATCTCTCCCACTTGACACTCGGATGCACCTGACCAATCCTTGGCCCAAACTTAAGCTAAATAGTGGGTCAACATATCTTGTTCCTTTGCATATTTTTGATATTGTCCCAATGTCTTTTATTTTCTTGTGCTTTACCAATCTAGTTTCACTACCTGCAGCTTTTCGGGTGTGCTTATCTTGGACCATTTGGACATTTCTTTCACTTATTGCTTGATAAATGGTTCAAGGGGAAGAAAGATCCAAAAACAGTGGCTAAGAAGGTAAAGTATACGCCCTTTCCCTCTTTCCATTTGATGCAATAAACCAAACAACAAAGTCAATGAGCCGTGGCTTTCATCTGAGTGGCCTGGGGTGTCAGAGTTTCAATTTGAGCTCAGAGTTTCTTTTCAGGATCTCTGAATTTTTCTTTACTGAGTTGTCTATGACTATTCTTTGGCAGTTGGTAGCGACTCGTATACCTTGCTCAAATCTGTTTCTCAAGTTCATGTTCATGGGATTTTCACTCTTGTTCGAAATTAAAACTAAATGTTGAGCCATCTGTTTCTTTTTTTATTGCTCCAGGTTGTCATTGAGCAGTTGACTGCTTCCCCATTGAACAACTTACTTTTTATGATATACTATGGGTGGATCGTGGAGGGTAAGCCAATCATGCAATCTTAATATTTTTTTTGTGTGCATGTCCTAGCATTTATGTGGGCTTATATGTCGATATTTGTTTTCTCAAACTTTCTCTTGCTGTGTGAAATGAGAGACTTGATAAAGGAGCCATGTGTTGCTTTCTGATGGTCCTCATTCTTGGGTGCTTAGGCTCGTGATGTGACGTCGTTCCTATTGCTTCTGTAGTCTGACTTCTGTTTTTATAAATCAACTTGCACTCCATGCTTCTTGACCCCTCTTCTCTTTGAATGGCTTTTGAGAATGACCCTGTCTTTACCCTCCAAACCTTGGACACCATAGAGTATTTGTTTACTTTGCTGTATAGTTATTGGCCAGGTCCTCCCCCTAGCTAATGTTAATCATGTGCATGATTAATTATCCAAAAGGAAGCTATTATCCTATTTCAGTAGTGTATGATTGTTCATCAGTTTTAAGTCCAAAAATACCCACGTAAAGGACGTTGTGTGCCCTACACAGGTGTAGGCGTTGGATTTGGCCATTTTATGGAAGTATGCGCTTTGTAGCTATATCTTAGGTGACAGGTCAAGTGTCCATACCTATGTCAAAGTTTCAAAACGCTGTCAAGGGTACTTGGGTTGAAAAGAGGAATCTGAGCAAGTAATTTTTATAGCTGATTATACTATCAAATTATGAGATGCAGGAAGACCCTGGACGCATGTCAAAAGCAAAGTTAAGAAAGATTACCCATCGGTGCAGTTGACAGCATGGACGGTATCACATTTATCTGGTTTCAGCTTGACTTGATGTTATCTGTTTACGTTCAAAAACTCACATATGTGTTCTTCGTGATGGTTGCTCAGTTCTGGCCGGTGTTTGGTTGGATAAACCACCAGTATGTTCCATTGCACTTGCGTGTGATCTTCCACAGCATGATTGCATTTTGCTGGTATTGAACTATGTTCCTCATTCACCTTTGTCATGGACACATACAGCATTATTGATAGGCTAGCAACCGAATCTTGTCGTGTCAACTCATATAATGATTGAATCTTTCCGATCCAATCTGCCTCGAAACAGCTCAGATTTAATTTTGAAAAAAAGTTGATTAACGTCTTGTGCAAACAGCCAGCATGATGTCGATTTGTGATCATATTTAAGTTGTGTCATGTTAGATTCTTGTTTTAAACGTTCAAGTTGAGTTTGTCAGGCATTGCCAACCCTACGCATTTCATTAATGTGGTCCTCATGAGCTTCTTTAACATCTCAGGGGAATCTTTCTGAATTTACGGGCAAGGACGTTGGTGATCACCAAAGCTTGAACAAATTTGCGCATTTGTTACGTAGCTCGCCACTTATACGAAGATACTGCTTGTGAATGGTTCATCCTCCATAGGAGAACTTGTTTTCAAAACGGGCAAGGATGAATATTTGATGCCAAAATGCTCCTTTTTCAACTGTAACTGTCAAATACAATGTACATTTCTGAGTTTCATCCACTGTTCATGTTCACTTGCCTTCCATGGAGCATTCTCCTAGGATGTGCTTATTTTTAGCATATGGGCATGCTTCTCTGCTCTTAGCACGAAGGGAAAGTTACCCTCGGCTTTTCTTGGTGGTGTTGGTACCTTTTGTTCTAGGTTGTGTTGTGTTTGTCTTTTTTTTTTAAAATTGTTGTGGGATGTTTGAATTCGGAGTTGTATATAATCTAATGTCTTGTCTACTGGCTTAAAAGTTACGGAAAAAATAGGAAAAAAGGGCATTAAAATCGTGTTTTCCTCTCAATTTCGGTATTGGTACTTTTATTTTCTACCCTTTGTCCATCGGGCGTTCGTATTTATAAAATCGAATTGGTATATCAGTTTTAACCTTGAACTTGGACTAGATTGTTTCACCAAATTGGGAATTTGGGTACATTGTCTCGTGATCTTAACTTTAGACAAATCAAGTTGAAACCGCTTATCCTATGCACCCGGGTCTGACACCATGGTAACCAGGTGAGTCTTGGGAAAAAACAAAAAACATGTGAGGGCTACCCCTTTTTGTGAGAGTTGAGTGCATTGCACCAGGTGAGCAAATAAATCACTACATGTGGACCTAATCAAGTATAGGTCAAACGAATCGAATTGAGTCAATCCATTCAATTGGCTATTGAACTTTTTCAAAATGGTCTCGATGGTACTTCCTACCACATTGAACATTGAAGAGGAACAGACCAAGTCCCATCCATCCATAGCCACCATAGGCTTGGTATGAACCAGTCTAACCCCAACCCAAGAGCCAAGTCAAAACTCCAAAAGCCATGCAACCGGTCAACATTTTCAAACTCGTTGACCAAGTTAGTTTTCCTATTTTATGCTAAACGACAAATAAAATATGAATAACAACCACCAGCCACAATCATCAACCACATATTTTGGCCAAGTTGTGTTACTAGGATTATTACATACAAAAAGAGATCATTTAGAAGTTCATTAGTCTTTTTCTTTTTTTTTGGGATCATTAATAAACCTCATAAAGAGGCAAAAACAATGGTGGATAGTTGGTCTTATATAGAGATAATTTACGCGTTTTAATTTTAACATCTTCTTCGTAATTTCCAGGTTATAATCTCAATCCTTGTAAAACATGTTCATAATGATTAGCTTATGTAAGTTCCTTCATATTTTGATCCGTAAGTTTGAGGCCAATGTTGGGATAGATTAAGAGAACTTTTTCAGCAAAATTTTTAAACACTTGTGGGTAATAAAAATAGTATCTTTAAACAGTTTTAAATTTTAACTGTTGAATAGGTAGACTATAGAATTGCAATATCCTTTTGAGAATCAGCCTCTCGGATTCTCAACTAGTCTAATATAAACCAACTTGTCACCACCACCTATGCTGTTTTCCGTTGCATCTCAAACTCCACCCACCTTCCCTTAGCTGCTAAATAGCTAAAGTAGAATGGCGCCATGGTGGAGGTAGAGTTGGAAATGTTTGACCCAACATGACAACATGATACGAACCCGACCCGAAATTACTGAGAGAAACCCGAACCCGACTCGAATCGAACTGATTTTGACCCAAAGTCAACACGATTTGACCATTTAGCATGAAAACATGTTATTTTTCAATTTAAGGCAAATCTAGGTTATTTTCAACACCAATACGAAATTGGTCCGTTTATTAAATGGGTCGACCCGATCCGACCTATTTCCCACCTCTAGGTGGAGGTGTTCAATGCACTTGTCTAAATGACATATCCACTTTAGTTCCTTATCACAATAGTATGAATTTGTTAACTAGTAAGTGGTTCCACAGGAACAAGTGTCTTTCAAATGGGTCAATTGAGCGCCACAAAGCTCAATAGATTTCAGGGGTTTGATCAATTGTACGTCGGGGTCGGACTATGATGATACCTTTAGCCCAATTGTGAGGCCAACTACAATCTGCATCATTCTTTTACTAGACTACATCTCATGGTTGGGTCATACGTCATTTGGATGTCAAAAATGTCTCTCTTCATATTGGTCCTATCGAGGACATCTACATGACCCAACCACAAGGTTGTGTAATCTTGATTACCCCAATCATGCATGTAAGCTGAATAAATCTATGTAGGGTTTGATTATTTGCAGGGAAGCACATATGATGTTGATTGAGAATGGTGGGGGTCTTGTAGTACTTAACTATAACTGGGCCAGATGTCGCCTATGAGGTTAATCTTGTATCTCAGTTGGTGCATACACCATGCACCATTCACATTATTGCTATGCAGAGAATATTTCATTATTTGCAGGGAACATCAAATGATGGGCTTGTTCTTAAATGAGCTAATGTTGTTTTGGCATACTTTGATGCTGATTGAGCTCACTATCTTCATAGCTCTTGATCTGTCACTAGTTGTGCAGCATGCCTGGATTCAAATATAGTACTGTCTCGACGAGAATCCACCTAATATGATCAATTCCATGATTGAAGTCGAAAATTGTACAATTGCTTACACCGTGCTGTGACTAAGACACTATGGATTCAATACCTATTGCATAGTTGGACGTTATCTTATAAGAACCTATTAAAGCACCTTGTGACAACGTTCCTACCACCTACATTGTATAATTCTTGTACTTCATGGTCGCAATAAACACATCAAAGTTGATCACTATTTTGTTCATGAGTATGTCTCCTATGATGATTTCGTTGTTTGTTATTTTCCTCTTGATCTTTCGTTTATAGACTTTTTTACTAAATCACTTGTTGTCACTAGATTTTATTTTTGAAATTCGATCTATTTGTGCATCTGCCCAACATATTGAGGGGGCGTGACAGGCTAATAGCGGAACCCTATGAATACAAATGTAATTGCAGTGGAGCACCTTTGATCTCTCATTTATTGTTTGCTGACGACACAATTATTTTTTTGTAAGGCTTCATTGGAGGGTGCAACAGCTGTTAAAAGGGTTCTTCATAGCTAAGGGAGCCTCAAGGCAAAAGGTAAACTTTGATAAAACTAATAACATCCTTGTTGTTAGATTGCCAAAATCCATGCATTATCCTTATGATGACATTCTCTCAGCTGACTTAGGCTCTAAACCAGGTTATATTTGGTGTATCATTTCATGGAGTTGGTTTGTGATCGATTGTCAAAGGACGTGTGTTTTTGTTGATTCTTTGTTGATATAATAATATTATTATTCCCTTTTTCGATAAAAAAACAAAAGGGATGGTATACATTTTGTGAATAACCACTCACATGTCAAATCCTATAAGGTTTTCTTCATGTATTACTATAGAAATGTACGATCCAAGGTGTTAATTAAAATGAATACTCCTGTTTCTAACCGCAACCAAGTGTTAGCTTGTGTTCAAGGTATGGAAAACAGAATTGAAAAGTGATTAATCGATAATTTCTAGAAAGGAAGTATGACAAAAGTGGTTAAGCTATCGATAATTTTGTTGGTTTATTTTATAAGTTTTGATCGAAGCAGATATTATTTATTTTATGTTTTTGTAATAACTTTATAAATGATAGATTAGGGATAATCATAAAAGACTTGCAATAAATGCATTTAGGGATTCATTAAGATGTATGATTTGGTCAGATTTGAATAGTTAGTTCCGTGTAAACTTTTGTGTATCATACTTGTTGTAGTGTACGTATGACGTAAAAACTATTGTTATTGGGTGGCTCTCAAATGTATACTTCTACTCCTAAACTATGTTCAAACAACACCGCATGAACATTGGTGCAAAAATCAATCGATACAAACGAAAAAAGAGAGGTTAACAAAATACGACTTTTGTTCTTCTTAATGATACTGGTATATTAAGTTCAGATAATTTGATCAGATGAAGTTTTTGTAGGCTATTTATTCTTCAACATCCTCCCAAAAAAATCAAATTAGAGGGTATTTTTCTTAATAGAAATTAGTTAAGATCCGAACGTTACCCCGAAATTGTGAAAAATTACTTAAACACAAAATAAACAAGAATTGTACAAAGACAACACTACCCCCATCCCTCCCTCCCTCCTCTTCTCCTTCCCCCCAAGCAACGACTCCCCTGCATTCGCTCTCCTTTTGCCACTTCACTCTCTCCTCTCCTCTCCTCGTCTCTCCTTGAATCCTTCCCCCTTTCTCCTCCATACCCAGTTACCCATTACCCATGTCTCTGTTTCCTTGAATTCTAATCCAATTTCATCGAAGAAATTAATCGAAGATGATTCAACTTCTATTCACGGTGATCTTTGTGGAGGCAGTGGTGGTGATGTTGCTTCTGTTCAGCACTCCCCTGAGAAGGCTCCTTCTCTCCGCCCTGAACCAGGTGAAGCGCGGCCGTGGCCCCATTATCGTGAAGACAATCTCCGGCACCATCTTCGCCGTTCTCTTCTCCAGCGTCTACAACTCAGTCATGATCAAACGCCGTGGGAAGTCCGATGAAGCCGCCGATCTTAGCCCCACTGATCAAGTACTCTTTGCCAAGCACCTCCTTGAATCTTCTCTCATGGGTATTGTCTTATACTCTCTATTTCATCTAAATATTTTCTGGGTCTGTTTCGGATTTTGAGAATTTGTTCGCATTTGGAATTTGGTTTTTGGGTTGACGTTGATGCGATTGAATTGTGAGTTTTTGAAAATGTGATCAATGTTGATGCTTAGTTAGCCATCAATTTTTTTGTGCTGTCATTTTCAGTTGTTTCACATTTAGTTTGAAAAATGTGATGGATTTTAGTGTCTCCTTGAATTCACCTTGTGAGGATGAAGATTTTTGCCAACTATTGGTGTAGGAATCTGGATTTTAGTTTCTCCTAGAATTCATCTTGAAAATGTGTTGTTGTTGTTGTTGTTATTGTTGTGTGGGGTCTGAGTGGGGGGTTTGATAATAATATAGATAATGTAAACTATTATGGGTTGAACATTGGCGAAATTTCTAATTAACACTTACATATGCTTTTTGCAATTTTATTGTTCCAGAAAATGAACACTTAATTGGCATGAAACTGGGATTAAAATATGTCTAGCAGACAAGTTTTTTCCTTCATCAGTAATTTCACCTTGTAGCTCCCCTTTGGAATGAGCTTCAAGCCTTCAACAATCAATTATGGTTCAAACATAGGGTTCCAAAATCACTCATTTTGTGTTGCCAGATTTTTGATAGTGAATTGCTCCATTTTCTCTCTCTTTGATTGACATACTTTCCTCTTTTGTCTGTGTTGCTAGATCGTCTTAATTCAGATTCAGGGTATCTAAGTTTCTTTGTTGGGTCTATTCCATGCAGGATTTATCCTGTTTCTTACACTCATAATAGACCGGCTGCACTACTATATCAGAGAACTTAGCCTGAGAAGGAAGACCATGGAATTGGACACTCGTAAAAGGAACAGTGCGATCGAAGAGGATGCCAAAGCTAGGGAGCAGCAGGTAGAGACTTTTAAGGAATTAATTAGGCAACTGGAAATTGAACTTGAGGACAAGATTAAGGAAGCACATGCATCGGAAGCTAATGTTGAGGCTCTCAGGAAGCAATCTGAGGGGCTACTTGGCGAATATGACCGGTTGCTTGCAGAAAACCAAGAGCTTAGAGACCGGTTGAGGGCTGCGGATCAAATGTATTCACATTCTGCTACCAAGAAGGACCCATAATGAGCAATCCTAATACTTCATGAATGGTCCTGTATGTTCCTTTTTTTCCGTAGAAGTCACACTAACATGGTATCTTTCAATTTGTCCATTATAGCTTACCCAGTTCTGCAGTTTGGAAAGAGGGGAAGAAACATAGAAGTGATAACAAAAAGAAGTGGTGGAGTTATAGTCAGTTATATCTTCACCTGATCAGTTTTGATAGAGGGTTCAGCTCAGTGCTGGAATGGATAGTTTTTCTTTTTTCATTTCTTTTTTCATGCAAGAAACAAACAGTCCTGTTTAAATGAAATTCCCATTTTACAAATTGCTTCATGTTTGCTTATGAATCAGTTGAGTTTTTGCTCCTGCTTTATTACATGGAGTTCAGTATTTAACACATCAAGTACATCTACTGTTCTTGGTTGTTATCATAGTGCATCAATTTTGAAGGACCGTATTCACTGATCAGATCCAAGAAACACAGTGTGCTTTAAAATTGTTGTGTTTCTTCGGCTGCCAAAAACCAATGATGAGCCTTAGCATTCAACTTGCAACATCCTGTGTAATTGCTTAACAGGAACAGTGATAAATGACATTGCCAGTGAAAGTGCTTAAGCAACTGATTTCCCTCAACTTGTTGCAAGGAATTATGTATTGAAGATAAAATGGAACAAGTCTTAATTTACAATGGCTAATGGTGTGGATCCTGGCAAAGCTCAGGAATTGACATACTTCAAAGATCCTCTGTGTTCGGCTGTTTTACCTTGCCTGCAGGTGCGTAATGCTGATGTTAGCCTGGAAAGGAGCAGTTTTTCACTCCCTAGATGATTTCCTAGCTGGAGAGGTACTCTCTCTCTCTCTCTCTCTCTCTGTGTCTGTCTGTGTGTCTGTGTGTGGGGCTTGGGTGGTCTATGTGTGTGTCTGTGTATGTGTGTGGCTTGGGTGGTCCATATATCTATCGTGATTGGGATTTGTTGGCTGATTCATATGTGTGCATGTTCATATGTGGAAAGCTGATCTTATTTCCCCAGTGTTTATTTTCTAATTCTTCAGAGATGGGGAAAAGTGGAACCCCCCCCCCCCCCACCAAAAACCAATAAACTGGAAGAGTTACTTTTAATTTATCGATGGGTCTGCTGTCCAAAGTGATTGTTGCTCTTCTAGGAATCCGACTGGTGAGATTGCCATAACCACAAGTAAAAATTCTTTAAATCTTCAAGCCTTCTTCCTTTGCTTTTGTCGATATACATGTTCAGATTCTTCATTCTCATTTCCATTTCCAAAGGATACGATGTAAGGTTTCTTATGCAAACTCTTCATTTCAGAGTGACACTAGGCTGTTTGTGTCATATTAAGAACACTCATGATTGACTATTCATTTTGAATCTGAAGCATACAAGTTTTACCAAGGTTGAGCCCAACTTGAGCACCTTGATACGTAGTTAGATAGTTGTGGAGGGTCTCAGGAACATGCATTTGATTCGAAGACAATCTTAGATACAGTAAAACAATGTATTTGAAAGATTAAATGAGACCAAAAACACGCAAATTCCTTGGAAATAGCTATCTTTGACAGTCATATCTATATTACACAAAAGCTCGTAAGGACTTTAATGCCTATGAGCATAGAAGACAAATATAGCATACAGATATTAAGTATCTTGATTACGTGAGGCTAAGTGTCCCCTTGCTTTTGGAAGGGTAGGCCATCATTGTTGACTCAGTTTTACCAAGATCAACTAAGATCAGCTGAGCCAGAGAACCTTACCATGTTACCCGAAATGTAACTACCACTGTCACTACCAGTTGGAATGGAACTCCCAATACACATTGAGAATCAAGATAACTGTTACCTGCATATGTAGGGAAATCAGAGTTTTTCAAAAAGATCTCATTGATCTGGGATCAGCGAGACTGCAACTACACTACGTAGAACTAATCTGAAATCTGAAAAGGAGGTAACACTGCCTACATCAGTCCACTAATCACTATTGTATCAAGCTGTTGGATCTTTGGCAAAGCTTAGAACTGGATCATTCTCACAAAGCAGCTTGGCAGCATTAAGCACAGTAAGCAGCATCAGTCCGATGAAAACAACAAGAGAGAGCCCTGAGAGTATGAGCATTAAGGCAGCTGCTATGCGGTCCTTCACCTCTTCTGTGTATTCTGCAGATGCCAGAGCCAACATTGTTAGTGGGAACGAATAAGCCCACCATGCAACATTGAACTTTCTCATTGATTTCTTGAACAGGATCGGCCTGCATGCCTAATTTACAAGCAGAATAATTGAGGTCAGTACTTGAAATACCATTCTTAGTCTTCTTGTTTTTCCCATTTGTATGTTGTTTTTTTCCATCTTCGTTATTTATGTTTTCTTTCAGTTGTACTTTATACTGTAATAATTTTCATGAATATTTAAGAAGACTCCCTCTGATAGCTCATGTAATAGCTAGGTATGGTTGAGTACATCTTGATTTAGCTAGACCATCTCATACTAGGTTCTCTTGGATAATTGTTGTTGTGGCTGACTCATCATATATATGTTTTCTTAAACTCTCCATTCCGACCTAAAATATCCCAGCCCAACCCGCTGTAGACAGTTTGCCATTAACCCAAGCCAAATGGTTATGCTCCAAGAAACATGTATCACAACTAAACACTGACTGAGTCTTGTTTCTGCTCTGCAGCTTTGGATCCTGCGTCACTTCAGGTTTGGGTGAATATAACGTTCTGTCATGGAGCGTGGGATTTAACCTAGTATTTAGTTATTGTGTAAGCTGATAAACTTATTGCATAATAGAAAGCCAAACTTGCGTCCATAGTTCGCCTGCTCAATATTTTAAACAGCCATTGCACTGACTTGCAGAAAGAGGCCAAATTCAATCTAGTACTTGTTTTCTGTTTTCTTCTTGGTAACTTTGATTATTAATATATTTGCTTAACTTGTGTGTTTTAACTACGTAGTTTCTCCTGTCTAGACATGCAGGAGTTTCTACCTGCACATCTGTCCCTTGCTATGTATATCATGTCCTGGCCCTCCTTTCTGAGCAAAGTTCACAAAAACTGAGACTCAGCCACTTACTACAGCACTTAGAAAGAATAATGTAATTTACCAACGATGCAAAGAGGAAGAGGGAAAGGAAGAAGAGCATCTTCGATCCAGTGTCATAAGACCCTGAGATGGAGCTCCAAGCCAAGCTAGCCATGCTCGGGACAGCAAAGAACAGGAAGAAAACAGGCCGGAGCATAGCGGGGAGGCGGTCTCCACCAGACAGTCTTTGGTAAAGGGTGACAAAAAGCACCAGGTAGTGAGCCATTCCTAGGGAGAACAAGCAAACAGCGCTCTCCTTCCAACCCATTTGTGCTGCAGCCCGTGCCCCTACCAGGTTCCCAAGCACTGATATCTGGCTTGTGGGGTTTGCCACCATTGAAAGGAATCTCTTCTCGGTTGTGAACCATTGCCCATATATCTTGACATCAAGGACTATGATGGGAACAGAGAACACCCACCATAGGATTAAGTACGGAACGGTCCTTGGTGCAATGAATATCGGGGATGATTGGAGGAGGAGGAGCCAAGAGGTCCAAGGTGCAAAGAGGTAATTGACACCTACATGGTGCAAGAACTCCGCCTTGACCAAGTGGAAGTGGAAGAAGCAGCGGAGCACATAAAGAAAAGAGAGCGAGACTAGCACAGAAACAGCAAAGGACCACAGGAGGAAGGCACCAAATGATGGCACATTCAACAGAGGTATTGATTCGTGCCCTTCTCTGTGGTTTTGATCAAAAGCTTGGCTAAGGATTTTCCATAGGAGTGCTTGACCTCCGAGAGAGAGGCTGATTCTGAAGTACCCTGCATGGAGCCGGGCTAGAATGGACGACAGGGATTTATTCAAGGAGGAGAATGAACCGTTGCGATTCATTCTTGGAGCACTAGGCGTGGTGGCAGTATTGCAAGTGGTGGAAGAGTCAATAATTAACTGGATTGGAGGTTGGTGCAATTCTTCTCCTGACATTTTGGCTTGGTACTCAGGATAGAATGAAATGAGATCTTGTTCTGTGCATTTGGTACCTCAGAAGGGGGTGTATATAAAGATATAAAGCTTAGACCTGTGACAAATATGTCCTTTCTTCTGGGGTCATTTTAGATGCTTATTTTGATGTGATTTCTGCATGATATGTCACGCAATCTTGGTTGTTCAAAGTACAGTGTAAGTAATTGAACATAGTACCCTATTCAACCTATCAGGCTAACATGGGGCTGGTGAAATAGTCGGCACTCGGCACTTTTTGTGGTTGTCTTCAAGATGAAGTGCCTAGAACAACTCAACACTTCAAATTCTACATGTTATTATCATATGTTGACTTGAGTATGTGGAGATTGGAGGTTAATAACACAGATTACGGTTGAGGAGGTGTTGAATCTAATTTGTAGACCCTTTATTTTGTCAATGAACTTGAGGGACTGTTACCACATTAGCTCTATTTTAACTTGTAGTAAGTATCTAGTTCTACATAAATATTGATAATAAATTTCCTTGTACATACCTCACCCCCCCCCCCCCAAAATCCAATATCTCAAAAATTCCGCCACCTGATGTATTGTGAAGAGGTCTGATATAACAATCTTGACCGTAAATTGCAAAACTACAAAGAGATTAGTTCCGATTAACCATAGATTTAAAAACCTTAGACTACCTACTATTCCACAGAAACAAAATAGAGGAAGTTCAAAAAAGCATTTTGCTTTACCTCACAAAAAAATGTTGATAATAAACATGCATTCATGTACATTCAGATGCAGTTGGCACAAATTTGGACTACAATATTCAATTTATATAGTCACATAGGATTTGCATGTTTGTTCAAAAAGAAAAAAAATTATGTCAATTAATACATAAATTTTAGATAGATGAGTTTGTTCAAGTTAACTAGAATTTCGGTTCAATAATTAAATTAAATCATATCAAATCATAATCGATTAGACAATCAATATGAATAAAGTTTACCTCGTGTAGCGACATAGGCTCCTTTTTTAGCCATCAAATAAACAAGGAATATTAATATTGAGAAAGGTGTTGGGTATAGACATAGCAATGGAGGGGCCTCTTGATGATTAAATCAAGGAGGGGTTCCAACTTGCATGCATAGCCATCAGTGACAACATATCATATGTAGAGGCTAAGGCAAAAAGCATGGGAAAGCAATGGTGCACAATGACACAGAATGTATGGCTCTGCAGTTAACAGCAAAGTTAGAGCATCACAAAAGTGTCCAAATATACTTTACATAAAGGAGAAAACATACACATAATTTATAGTGACCTTGGTCATATAATGTTTGCATACTAATTATACAACGTGGAATATTTGTTTCTTTTCTGTTTTGTTGATCTCTGTTTAGAGTTGAGGAAAGGGTTAATGTATCCTATTGTAATCTTAATTGCAATAAAGCTATCTGCCATAATCAAGGTGCTTGTCATATCGAGCTATCCGTTATTTTGTTAATAAATTCAACTTATATGATAAGAGTACGTATATTTCAATATTCTAAAATACTGTAAAATCCTATAATGTTAGGACTTTTTCCCTTGAAAAACAGGATAATTATACGACTTTAAGGTATGAATTCGGAGTTAGGTTTTGTTTATATACTAAATAAGTTAGTTCTAACAAAAACCCTTAAAATTGGATAAGGACTTGCACTTTGCAGTAGACAAATTAGAATGTACATTAGTTTAACACTTAGGTGTGTACTGTGTTGAACAATGACAGCAAATTTTCGAGTAACATGGGCTCACATGTATGAGCTGCATGTCAGACCCTAGGTAGCCCCTTGTGTTGGAAAATTGTGAGAAAGTTTTGAGTGACATAAGCTTCAACAACATAACCATCATATCCCCTTCTCTCTTGGAATTTAACACCAAATCATACAAAGCAAATACAACAAATAGCTAGACAGCCTTGAAACTATTTACAAAGCATTGGCAGTGGTGTTCTTTAGACATTTTGACGGACACGACATCAGGTTTGACAGCACAGAGAAACAGGTAATACTTGAAAAAAAGCATTGATTTAAACACAACGGATGAAGCTGCAAATGCAATGCCAGGCTATGCTGCTTCTGCAAATCCCACCCGGAGCTTTTCGAAGTCGAATACAGTATGATAGCGACCCATGAAGACGTCTCCCAAGATCCTGCGTAAGTTTCAAGATGCTAAAAATCAGTACCTACCGCTAATTCACATTCTAGAATGAAATATAGAAAGATGTAGGAGGCTGATAGAGGGAGGATAAAAAGTACCAAAGAGGTCCACGAGGAGGGGGAACATCCAAAGCAGTAAATCCACTAATGCATTGAGCTGCAGGGCCCTCTCCAACCTTGAGTATGTACTGAGAGTGCAAGCCACAACTGCTTGTTAGCAATTTCATGAAACCAATAGGGAAATGAAAGTCCTCAATTATGTTCCAATTGATACAAGTGCTACAGATGCAGAAAAACCAGTAGGCCTGGCTAGTTGGTTGTTCAGTTTTGGGCTTGGATTGTTCAACTTTGTTTTTGGGTCATGTTCGGATTGAGTGGATTTCAATTCAGTTATGGTTTAGTCAAATCTACATGAGGTTGGTTTGATTTCAATAAGACAGATCGGAACATTTTGCATTTAGGAGATCGCATTGATTTGGGTTAGAGTCAAAATCTGGTCTACTTATTTTGAATTTGGGGTCAGCTTAGGGTTGTAATTGAATATTAGTTAGTTGTACCAAGCGTATCTGAGCAACAATAATATGTTTGAAGTATAGTTTGTACCTCCTCGGGGCTAAGTTCAAACCCTTTGCCTCCGATAGTGAAGGAAACAGGAGGCATGGATGAAATGTGGTCGCAATCAACAGATGATTGTCCCATTGGGCTTGGAAGGCGATCACATAGCTGCCAATTCCCACACAGAGAGCGTAAGCATTAAATAAGGAGATGTTAAAGATTTGCCTAACTTTAGTCTTTAGATCACCGACCTCGTTCACATAACTTATGATGCGATCTTGGGTCATGTTTTCCTTGAGCTGATTCTGGATCCATACAACAGTCATTTCACAAGCAGAGCACGTACCATCATGCAACCCATCAGATGATTTTCCGGAACTCTCCTTGTTTACCATGGATTCAATTCCCATGCTGCAAAAGCTCCTCTCACTCAACTTTTGTGCATTTTGTAACAACTCAACAACAAATAAAAACCTCTAAACAACATGAAAATAGTTATCAAAATGTCCTTTTCTCAAACTAACCTAACACCATGAGTACCATCAAAGGTGCAGACACCAATTTGGGAACAGACCCTTTTTGGAGATGCCTGCGAAATCAATAAAAAAAATTTAATCCAATGAGAAATCACATACTTCCATAGTTCCATGTTCCACAAGACATTTTGATAGCCTAAGGTTTCATACTAAATGTTCAGTAATTCAGCTTGGATGTCTAACAAAGCAAGATACTCTCCTCTGCTAATAATTTATTTCAAAAAGGAAATTACAGTTTTAATAAGTGTGTTCACGTTGTCAATCAAGAAATGACGCTGGTATTCACTATTGAGCAATCCAGTACAGAAGGTGTAGGAAATCAATAGCCTTTGAACCCAATTTCTCCAATTTCAATTCTAAGCAATCTTGTTACTGTAAATGTTCTTGCTTTCTGATTAACCTCAAGAGTAAGCAGTCATCCTCTTTGACACACAGACATAGGAAATTCATAAGACATGAAACAATATCATTTAATGACTTTCAATAGAGATAATTGTTAGGGAAAAGATTAATTCCAGAAATACAATAAACTAATGCAGAAAGTGAAAACGGTATAAAACAGAACTTGCCTCTGAAACGAGTAGATCAATGATTGTTGGTCCATACTGCGTAACTACAGACTTGCACTCCTGACTTACAACACCTAAAGCTCCAATTGCATGATTTATTTGGGTAATAATTGTCTGCATATTATTGAATTGTCATTAGTAGTACTCATATGAGTGTCTATACAGACAGAAGACAGCCTGAATGCCATATTCATCCAGCAGACAAAAGTCATCACGTAACATATGAGATAACTGATAACATGATGAAGGCTAACCGTAGGACCAGCCAACAAAGAAGTTCCAGAATCGGCAATAGCTGCACAACCATCGGTACAAAACCCTGAACAACGTGACAGAAGAGTCAGCAACCTCAGAAATCAGTTCACAAGGGAAAATTGAAGCTTCTCAAGTTTCCTGCTAAATTTCTAGCACTAAACTTTCTCTAAGGAACTTAATTGAGATTCTCTATGACACAGGCTTCACTCGCCGTGTTGCTATTGCCAACAACTAAATTCAGGCAATTAAAAGATTCATACCTGTTGTACGACCATCAATAAGAACGTCACCCATATCAAACTGGAAACAAAGAATAAATTCAGTCAGATTGCTGATCATATATCCAACAAGCAATTTTGATAAATCATCTATAAGATAAGTACCTGCCAATAACCCTTCCTTGTCACGGGAACATATGTGTGCTCGCCTTTATAATGTTTTGGGTCAACCCCACCAAATACAAGTTCGCCACCCTCTTCATCTTCTGCTTTACGGTTAAGCCAAAATGAAAAAACTGGCTCTTTGACAAGCCCTTGCTCAACCATATTGTACCTGAAAGACAAGTACACCATATCAGATGAAGTTGTATTCTATACTATAGCATAGCAAAATCAAGCAGCCCGGATGATATAAGAGCACAGAATGCACTTAAGGTCTTCCACTAACCCAACGGACAAATTAACAAATAGATAAAATAAGAAACATGTTATCTGGATAGTAATCCCCGAAACATTTGCTTTCAACAGCCCCAGTCCGTTGGTGTCAGAATGACTATCACAGCCAACGTTTCGCAAATATTAAGGACAAGAAGAAAGAACACAGGTAAAGGGTTATAGAGGGCCTGTGCATACAGAGATTGTGGACATTTGGGTTAGTTAAGTAACTTAAGTCGATAAAATTCAGGATAGAGATACGATAACCACAATAGGACAGAGTATGATTCAGCTGATATCGGAAAAACCAATCGAAGAGTTGCAGATGCAAAGAGAATTTTTCACGAACAGAGTTTTTAAGGGGAAGGAGTGCCACATACCAAACTGGGATAGACTTTCCAACAGATATCTCTTGGAATCCTAGTCCAAGTATACCATCAAACTTGGCAACCATAAACGTGATACTAGGCTCGCTTGTTGCTTCAATGAATTGCTGAAACATGAAGAAAAGAGTAAGTTGCTTGATTGAATTAATTAGTTGATTAGAAATAAATTCTGAGAGCTGAAGCTGATTATACTGACCTGGTGCTTTACAACAAGATTACCAACTTGTACATCATCGTCACTGAAGAAACCAGATATAGCTCCAGTACCATAATGAATAGCAGCAGATGTTCCTGCACAGTTAATAGGAATTCAATCTGTCGAAATTACTCATAATCCACCACAGATACCTATGGATGGTTGGAGATAAAGAGAAGATAATATTCTTCAACTGAGTAACAATGACATATATGTTTCCATGGATTATATAACTCATGCAGACATACACTCGCTAATGGATGGAATTTGTGGAGAAGCCTAGCTTGTGCTTTGTGAATAGATATTTTTCTGCATACTGATGTATATGTTGAACAAAAATTAATGAAGATCCAAAGAGATTAACGGGAGGAAGTAAGCGCACCATTTTTCTTGTAAGTGCTTGATGAGCTCGACTTATATTTGGCATGGAAAAGACAAGCAATCTGTTCCAAAGCTTGGCAGCATAAGCCTTGAATGCAACAGCACTTGAAGGAATATGATCTCAATTATGACAAGTTAGGAACTTACCGAGAAGTAGCACTTTGATGATGGCACCCACAAGTTGGAACTACCTGTATCAAAAATAACAGTGAACTTCTGAGGCGGAGTACCAATGCCAATCTCACCAAAGTACTGGGCATCCATGTAGTTTTTGAGTGCAACAATATCAGCATCAGCAAGATCCCCCAAGTTGCCAAGGAGATATTGATTGAGAGAGTTTCTCAGAGCTTCTGTTCCTTTGGACCAAAGACTGGCAGCAATACGGTTGTTCCGGTCAAATTTATGCTTTCTCAATCCAACTCTAAGCAGCCCATCATCGGATTTAGAAAGGACAAGTTGAAGAAGAAGAAGTGAAACAAAGAACTGTATCACTAAAGCCTGAGCTTTACCCATCTTGACCTGCCAATACCACATAATATGTATTGTTAAATAACAAACTCCAACAAGAAGAACAGCCTCGATCAGCTCAATAGTGAAAGATAGAAACCCAATAAGAAAAACAACCAGAGCCTCGTATCTTACTCGAACATGATGACTAACTACAGCAGCCTAAACTACTCATATTATACCCTCAAGACACCAAAATATGAAACTTAACCTGAACAAATTCACCAGAAAAGGTGAATCTCTAGTACAATGGAGTAGTCAGACTGCTCTGGTAAATGAGCCCAGCCTCTGGGCTAACACTAACATAAAAAGTCTATATTAAAGACGGAGGAAAGCTCAATCAATCAAACCATTAATCATCACTGTAGAAATCTGTGTTACTCAGGCTCTTCATTTAGCCTCAAGTACCTGTGTCGGACACCCAACACTTGGAGATGGGTATGGACACTCATCCCTCATTTCAGATAAAAAATGGACAAAATTTCTCAAAAAATTGCCCAATCCAACACGATACCTATGTCAAACTCTCGACATTTCGAAATGGGCATGGCCTAGTTAGAGTAACACATGTAGAAACACAAAAACATCAGAAGAGAACATGCCCAATTACAGAATGCAACAAAGCTAAAACTAAAACAAGCAAACATTGTTCTTTTTCCTTATTTTTATCTGTTGGGGGTAGTGCTAGACCAATGATACAAATAATTTACAAATAATAGACGAGAATCACTTAAAACAGCATGACATGCATTTTCAACAAATTACAAAACTCAAATTGAATGAACAAACTACACATGCAATCACAAAATGGCCTATCATTTTCCCAAAATAGCATGATTGCACATCAAATCACCCAAAATTTACCACAAAAAATCAACAAAAAGATGAACACAAAACAATCCCAGAATGTTTCGAAAACTCCTAACACAAGAAATCTAAAATGTAATTCGCAAAAAACGAAATTAAAGGAGCAACATTTCTAATAATGCAGGGAAAAAGGAACGAAATTTACAAAAAAAAAAAAAAAGAATTAACGTACAATTTGAACAAATTCATCGGAATTTACAAGAAGAAGAAGAAGAAGAATGCTCACCAATTCTAGAGAGAGAAAGGGAGAATGAGCTTGGAGAGCTTCGACGCTCCGTCTTTTGTGTGGCGAGTCGATATTTATAGTGCAAGACTGGTTGGTAAAACCCCTCCCCAGGTATTTTCCGCTTTTTCTTGCCAAAAAAGGGTGAAAAAAAAAAAAATCAACAAACCACCTTGCATGTAATCATAACCGTTTTTTAAAGGGCGTTTTTTTTAAGGAGAAAAAAAAAGGGAAAAAGAAAAACTCGGGATCTGTTCTTTTTTGTGTTTGGGAGCATTTAGCTTACAGTTTATCGCTTCTTATTGTTTGCAATAAGATATTATCACTCTATGTTATTTCTTATAGTCTTTTACGTATGTTGTTTAGGCTGCCTACAATTCACCCATTGGGGGTGCGGCTCTTCCCCGGACCCTGCGTGAACGCGGGATGCTTGTGCACCGGACTGTCCTTTTACGTATGTTGTTTCTTCATAATTTGCACCACTTCTTACTATTTCCCGGCTAAATGTTACTGTTTCATAGTTGTATCCCTTGCATCAAAGAGATATGAACGTGCTCTTAGATTTCATTAATTCATCCAAAAAAAATTTCTCGTAAATTATTTTTGTAGCGCTAAATTATTTTGGTTAAACTTTCTGTATAGCTTAAACACCCTTCTACTAATGGTTGCATGGCCCAATATTTATACATATGCTTCATTTTTACAGCTGTTAAACTTTCTTTTTCGGCTTGCTTTCAATATTTATTTATGACATTTAATGTCTTATGACTTCATTTAATACCGTTCATTCTCATTCAAGAAAACTCGTCATCATTCAACATCATTCAAAACCGTTAGTTAAATTCAATAGATTTCTATTCTTTTAGGCAATTTTCAATACGCAAATATTTTTTATTACCCTTTAATTTCTAATATCCTTTAAACGAGCTTACGTACCGATGTTTAAAAAAAAAAAACCATTTAGTAATCAAGACTTATACTTGCATTTTATGAATAATTGACACAAAAGTTTTTGTAAATTGGTTCAAACAATTTTTAACACTCGCACTTATAATTATATTACGTCTTCTAATCTTATTAATAAGGAAAATTATATTCAGATAACCGTATCTCTCTTATATACTAATAGTAAATCGACTCCACTTAACGAGATATTAAAAGAAAAAGGCACAAAATTCCATCTAAAACGAAGAAAAAATTACAAAAAGCAAAAATGATAGCTACTATCACGATGATCTCATTTGCTTAGGAGGACGAGGAAGTTGCGTCACAAGTCACGGGAGAAATGAGGGTGGAAGCGCAACGGATTTTGCATTGCGTGGCGTCCAAGGGTGGACTTTGGTTTATACCCTCAACAGTACTCCACATTTAAGACCTTCTTTTGGAGTCGTTCTCCTTGTGATTCCACATCTGGATAGATCTACCAGGTATCTTAATAGTTGCTTAAAAATTCGGTAACGGAGTCGTGTAGTCGACTGGTTAGCAAAGCATGATTTATCACTTGGCACTACATTCTACAGTAATGTGGAATGAGGTTCTACATAGGAATCTTTTTTATATCCTCTTTGAGAATAATCTAGGAAGAACTCTTGAGAGAACGACTACCTAGATTGTATTCTTACCACACAAGAAAAAGAGTATGTCTTTACTAATATACATTGATTTGAGTAGTTTGATATATAATAAGAGATCTATAATAGAGAAAATCTATAATAAGAGATCGCTGCCCCCTTTATGGACCAGCAGTTGTTCGACTTTGGTAACAGAAACCCAAGACCCCCCAAACAAAAATTAGGTTTTCACATGGGCTAGTAAATGGTATCTCCTTTTATTTATACAAATAAATCAATTATCAATTACCTATTTTTCATCATCCCTTGGTACATATTTTCCTTTTTGTCTTTAATCCTTCTAGTCAAATTAAGTCAGGTTTTATTAGTATAGATTGATTTAAATGGTTTTGTGCTTATCCCCTACAAGCAATGTCTCAGATTCGAATCTTGTAAATGGAGAAAAATATATAATAGGATAATTTTACTTCTTTATGAGCCAACAATAGTTCGATTTTGGTCAAATAGAGACTTTAAGAGTGAAAAAGAAAAACAAAAGGAAGAAAAACCTCGGATTCTTAGTCTATAAGCTAAGGAATAGAACTCTGCCAACATATATTTTTCTTTAGTCATAAATCTCATTCTATAAGCCTTATTTAAATGGAATTAATGTTAACTACTTAAATTAATTTGTTGTTTCCTCTTGATATATATTCAGGGTCTGTTTGTTTTGAGCATTTTGGACTAGTGGGTTGGAGCAGGTTTGACTAGCGACTAGCACGTAAGAGCAAGTTTGAGCAGGTTGGAGCAAGTTTGATTAACAATTAGCAAATTGGAGCAGCTTGAAAGCAGGTGTGTGAGTAGGTTAGAATAAGTTGAAGCATGTTTGACTAGCAGTTAGCAGATTTGAGTAGGTAGCAGGTGCAAGATGCTGAAAACAAACAGACCATCGGTGCATTTTATATGTTCACTTTGATACATGAAAAAGGAAGGCCTTGAAAGTTTTTCACTTTTAGGCTCCAATAAATAAAGTCGTATCTAATTAAAATGCTACACATGTATATGTCACACGCTTGTTTAAGAAGAGACCCTTAATATTTTTTTTATGGTTTATTTACCTTTGTTAAAAAAAAATATATATATATGTATATGTGAAGTTAATTAATCGATAATTCGATACCAATATTTGTAAACACTAGTTTGGGCCCGTGTTTTGCACGAAGTATATTCAAATAGATATTCTGTAGATATGTTATCGAAATAATAAACAAATAGTTATGGTAGACATGATTAATATTATAATTTAGAGGAGATAATGGAAAAATTCAATAAAAAAGTTAAATGTACAGCAACTTCGTGCATAACTAATTGGATTAATAATTAAAAAGTATATGATTGTGACAAAAGTCTATATAAGTATGATGGAGACAGTAGATAGTGAATTTGTCACAAACCATGCTAACACCATGTTCTTTTCGTTGGGAAATCAACTCAACCCACACTCACCCACTCTTTCCCCTATCTTCCCACACTTAAAAAAAAATATCACTCCTTCCCACACCTACATAAAACAACCATTTCTCATATTTTGAAAATTTTTACAATTTACGTAATTGTGTGTATGAATAAGCTGATAGCAATTATAAGCAGTTTTAATTTTTCGGATGTCATGAAACAGTTTTATTTTTTTGTTTTTCATTATTTTATATTTTTTAATTTTTATTTCTATTTTTTAATTTTTATTTCTATTTTTTATTTTCTATTTTTTTATTTTATTTATTTTTTTTACTTTTTTGCTTTTTTGTATTTATTTTTATTTTTGTTTTCATTTTTCATTTTTTAATTTTTTTATTTTTTATTTTTTATTTTTTAATTTTTTATCTTTAAAACTTTAAAATTTTAAATATTTTGCATTTGTTTTTATTTTTTATTTATTTATTTTTTAATTTTTAAATTTTTTGTATTTATTTTTGTATTTTTTATTTTGCTGTATCTATTTATTTTTTATTTTTTATTTTTTTATTCCAGAAAAACAACTAACGAAAAATTCCAAAAAAAATAAATACAAAAAAATAAAAAATAAATACAAAAAAATAAAAAAATTAAAAAAATATAATAAAAATTAAAATTTCAAAAATTACAAATTACAAATTAAAAAATAAAAATGAAAAATTTAAAAATATAAAAAATTAAAAATTAAAAATTAAAAATTAAAAGCAAAAAATAAAAAAATAGAAAAATAAAAAAATAAAAAATTCAAAATAAAAAATTCAAAATTTCAAAATTAAAAATTAAAAATATAAAATGAAATAATAAAAATACCAAAATAAAAAATAAAAAATAATTAAAATAATAAAGAATGAACAAAAATAAAAAAATTTCATCATCATTAATTACTATCACAATAAAATTATTACATTATAAAACTAAAAATTATTAATAACTAATATTTCAATTTCATTCAACTACATTCAGCTGTCACCCACACTCAGTCACTCATCCACTCCTTCCCACACTTAAAAAAAAATACCACACCCACTCACTCATTCCCCCCTTTTCCCATACCCACTCATCCCACACCCCTCATTTCCCACTGAAAAGAACAGGGCCTAAATTGGGTGATGATAAGTCAATCTATGATGCTAATGACGAAAAATCTACCTTCTCCTCTTGTTGTTGAGCAAAAATTTATGAAGTGGCTAATTGTCTAGTGAATTTAAGTATAAACTATTTTGAAGTCAGTTTAGTTTCAGTTTTACATGTAACAGAAATAAAATTTGTCTTTCAACGAAAATAATTTGAACATTGTATTTATGCTAATACATAACTTTTTTGGCTATTTAAAATGATCAATTAGGGGACGCTAATATAATTAAGTGTTCATACTTTGTACATTTGGCTTTCATGTCAACTGAATAGTTTCATGGGTTTTGATATAAACTTCCCATGTCCTTATGTTGTCTTGCAAGAGATGAGTTGAGTTCAGATTTGTGGGTTGAGATATTTCTTAGTTTGAAGTGTTATGGCAATTTGGGGTATTTTGTTTTAAACGGTAAAACATTAATTATAATTTTAGGTGTTTTATGAAGAGAATTTGATTATTGGATTTGTATGGTTTAAAAGAAAACGAAAGTGATTTCAGTTTTGTGCGTTAAATAGATTAGATTTTGGTCAATTTATTTGAAATGTTAAAAAATTAATTATACGTTTAAGATTTAAATGAATTAAATTTAATTGTAAGATATATATGCTTTGAAACACAAAAGAATAGTTCGTTTATTTTCTTCTGTTAAATAGATCATATTAAATGTGAAAAAAATTCGGTTTCACGGGCCTAATATGATGATTGTGTTTTATTTTAATTTTTTTTTATATTTCACATTCAACCCTTGCAATATGTTATATCATGCTTACAATATGTAATTTTTCAGCACAACCCTTACATTTATATGATCATAATTAATATTGACTGTGTTATCAAATTCAAAGAGAAAGATAACAGCGACGATAACTACAATGACAACAACAACAATAGTAAGAATGGAAATAATCATGGAAATCATATTTATATTTATATTATCTCTAATAATACATGCTCAAATGTACATTTGTAACGAAAAAGACAAAATAATAATAATAATTATGGAAATAATTTTTTTTTATTATTTCTATATGAATTTGTATATTATATTATGTGATAATAATAAGGTGTCACCTAAGGTTTTACGGCTTGTTCAGTAATTATAATTCGGTTTTCTTAAGTTAAAACTTCTAAAACATGAACTTATTCCATAATAATGAAATAATAAAAACTTTTATATCCATTATACTCCCTTAATCTCTCTTTGATAATTAGATGATCATAATTAATATTGACCATGTTATCAAATTCAAGGAGAAAGATAAAATCGCCGACAATGACGACAATAACAACAACAATAATAATGAAAATAATCATGGAAATCATAGTTATTTCTCTATTATCTCCAATAATACATGCTCAAATTTATATTTGTATCGAAAAATACAAAATATTAATAATAATAATAATGAAAATAAAAAATATTTATTATTTCTTTATAATTGTGTATATTATATTATGTGTTAATAATAAGGTGTCATATAAGGTTTTATGACTTGTTCAGTAATTATAATTTCATTTCATTAAGTTAAAACTTCTAAATTATTAATGTGTTTTAGAATAATGAACTAATAAAATTTTTTATATCTATTATAATCTCTTAATCTCTCTTTGATAATTTGATGATCATTATTAATATTGACTATGTTATCAAATTCAAACGGAAAGATAACAACGACAACAACGATAATGACGACAACAACAACAATAGTAATAATAGAAATAATCATGGAAATCGTATTTATTATTCTATTATCTCTAATAACACATGCTCAAATTTATATTTGTATTGAAAAATACAAAATATTAATAATAATAATGATGAAAATTAAAAATGTTTTGGTCCGTAAGAGCCACAATGAGCAATACAATATAATGGGGGATGAGGGAATCGAACTTGAGATCTAATGTGCATAGTAAATAGTACAATACAATGAGGGAGGGGGGAATCGAACATGAGACCTAATGTGGCTAGTAAAGATAAATCCAAGGGCTAAGATTATTTAAGATTTTGATCCAACGGTTGTGAAGCAACATATGCCCTAAATTTACTCCCATGTTAGTATTTTCCATTTTCTCAACACTCAACCCCTTACACATTCTAACATTTATAATATAAAGATTGGGATAGAAATTCCTGGAATATTTATTATAAACATATATGCTTCCCTTAAATAAAATAAAAAAAGAGAAAAAGACACAGAAAACATCAGATTACTCTAATTTTTATTGGCAAGATACAACTGGAATGCCTCAGATAAATACATATGTAATTTCCCATGATTAGAGATGTCAATTAGCGTGGAGGGAAAGGCTCCCTCTCTTCAGGCTTGTTTCAAACTTTCAATTGGGTTGTATGAAAAGTTTCTACATTTTCTAAGGGTGAGCTGTGTGCATAGAGATTTGTGAGAAATTTCAAACCCTCTTTATAGGTGGTACTGTCTCTCACTTTTGAAGCGTTTATATCAGTTTAGTTCCTTGTCGTTATGACTCCTTGGGATTGGCTATTAATTGATCTCAATGCCGATTTACAATGGATATCAATTCATCAAATTTGGACTACAGTAGCATATGCATATTTACGATTGGAAAGACCTTAGTTTTGCTGATTTCCTTGTTAGAGATAAAAGGGCAGTCCGGTGCACAAGCATCCCGCGTTCACGCAGGGTTCGGAGAAGGGCCCCACCCAAAGGGGTGTATTGTAGGCAGCCTAACCTGAATTTATCAATGACTGATTTCAAGGCTCGAACCCGTGACCTTTTGGTCACACGGAGACAACCTTACTGTTGCTAGAGATAGTATTATGAAATAACAATTAAGAGGAAGATGAGTATTTGAAAATATATCAACCAGTTTTTTAAATCAAAAGATTTTTTTTTTTATTTCAGCTCTAAATTTCTTTGATTTTGATATCTATTATAGATATCATGCGTTTCAATTAATGGATTCATCTTAATTTGCTTTCCAAAAAAAAAAATGTAAATCTTTTATTGATGTCAATGAGATACAAACATCGATGCAAGCAATATTTCAGCTTAAATTTTTAATGGTATTAATTTCTAAAAATTCTGCAAGCAGTAAACTATTCTAGTTAATATCTGTAGAAGCATAATATATTGTTAAAATAATAAATGGTGACTGTGAGAGCTTCACTTTTTTCCAAATTAGAAAGCCATATAATAAGCTAGCTAACAGATGTTTAATGGGGAATGTGTTATGTTGTTTGTCTTCAAGAAGAAGAAATGTATTCATTAGAAGGAAGCCAGGGATAATTGGCTGTGGAGTGCAAGGAACACTCATGTAGGTAATGTGTTGTTATATGCTTTTGTATAGTATATAGTCATATGCAACTAGCAACACGAGAAGGGTTTGCAGGACTGTTGATAAGTACGTCTAATAAGCGCCAAAACATTTATGGTGGAATTAGGTATGTGTGTATATAAAGTCTGTCTACTTACTACGAATAGTTTAATAGGCGGATTAGAAATGCAAAATAGACTGCTTGAGTGGAGTTTGAGCCGCACTAATTCATGTTATGTCAAAATGAATTCACGTTTGACTTGCTTTAGATTCAGGTGACTTTCAAATCCAAAATATCATGGGCCAAATCAAATGCATTTATGATAAAATACATAGCCCTTAAATCACTTATCTGCGATTGAATATGAGCCCTCGTATTAGTCAAGGGAATCGTGCAACCAGTCAGCTTATCTTAGGTCAAAATTAAATCAAATTTTGTGTGCTATGAATATGAGGCAAGGGAATCTGCGATTGAATGAGCCCTTGTATTAGGCAAGGGAATCGTGCAGCCAGTCAGCTTATCTTAGATCAAAATTAAATTAAATTTTGTGTGCTATGAATGAGAGCATCAGAATGAGCTACACACAGTAGAAGACTCTTAAATATCTTTATGGTCATGGATATCCCCCCCCCCCCCCCCCCCAAAACAAAAAAAAGAAAAAACAGAAAAGAGATATAGGTTAGATAAAGTTTGATATGCTTTGAGTTAGAGGTATTTAGGATATATTGATGAGACTCTGTGATCCAAATGACATGGCCCATTAAAGCATATGAGGCCTTGTATTTGCACAGCCCAGTATCTATTGTCACATGCATCGTGGGCTGGGCTTTTAAGTGGGCTAAACCTCAAGTTTCTGACGGCCCTTTGTGGACCAGCTCCTTCACCGTTCAAGACTCTAATCTAGAAAAAGTATTTAGACTAAAAAAAAGATAGTCTGAGATGATAATACACTAGCGGTAAGCCCACATTGCACATTATTATTATTATTATTATTATTATTATTATTATTATTTATTTTATTTATTTTATTTATATTTTTTTTTTTTACGGCCAGGTTGGTCCACCTTTTAGACATCAGAAGGTAGACACAAATTATTAAGTACACTCGAGAGTATTCTCACATTTTATTTATGTATATATTTTGGATGTTTTTATCATATATTATATTTTTTAGTATTTATTTATTGATGTGTCTTTTGAGAGCATGTACTTTTATGTGTATGGTATAGGCTTTGGAAGATAGACAACCTATGACAAGGGGGATAACAGGGAGCCTCACAATATGGAAGGGGCTAAACCTTGCATTCTGTGGGCTTTGAGCCCCCAGTAATCCGTTTAACATAAATGAGTTAGGCTTAGGCTACCCGATTACCATTACCTGTTTAACATTTCAACTAAATTAAATATGATAGTGAAGCATTATAAATTAATCTTTTGACTTCAATATATCATCATAACACAACCATTATTATTGTTGTTGTTGTTGTTGTTGTTGTTGTTGTTGTTGTTGTTGTTATTATTATTATTATTATTATTATTATTTGCCTCAGTAGTAGTAGTAGTAGTAGTAGTAGTAGTATGCAAAAAAAACCGAAACCGAAAACTGAACCGAAAAATCGAAAAAATTGAACCGGAAAATCGGTTAACTGAACAAGTTTTTCAAAAAAATGGTTCGGTTAAATGAACTTAAAAAAATTCGATTTTCAGTTTGGTTACGATTCGGGCAATTTGAAAATTCAATTAACTGCCGGTTAACCAAACCGAAAATAATTTTGTTTTTAAAAAAATTGTACAAAAAAATAAAAAAATTAGGTAAGAAAGTGCATTTTTTTATTATTTATAAATGGTAACCAAAGTTTAATTTTATAAAAAATTTAAATATAAAAAATGAAAATTTGAGGTAAAAAAGTATATGTTTTTTATGATTTGTGAATGGTTAACCAGTAATCAAATCAAAAAATCGGTTACCCGAACAAACAAACCGGTTAACCGAATTTTTGAGTTCGATTGCGGTTCGGGTTTTGGACGAACTGAAATTTTCGGTTCAGTTACGGTTTGGAATTTTTTTGAACCGAAAAATCGGTTAACCGATTTTGCACACTTCTAGTAGTAATAGTGGTAGTAACAGTAGCATTGGTGGTGGTGGTAGTAGTAGGTGCTACTCTGATAACAACCAAAAAAAAAAAACTCAAAAACATATAATGTATATCATATAGATGCTAAAATACTAATTTTATATCACTTTTCTGAGTTTCCAATTAGAAAAAAATGTTTTCCTGAGATATCTTATAAGAAAAGTCCTTTTACTTCTGTCTTGTTAATTTTCAGATCACACTGTCTCTTATCTAACATAAATATTTTTTGGGGGGCTAAGAGAAAGGAATAATATCATTGATCATTCATAATACATTATATGACACTTACAATGCATATGTGACTAAAACAAATACAATCTTCAATATCAAAATCATATTTCAACCTCAAAAATACTAACTTGAAATACGTTGATCGTTCGTTTTTCTCCTTTTGATGTTTCCTGATACAGCCTGGAGATGACATCCACATACCTGTTATGATTTCTTGACTGATATTGATCTGTTGATCTAGAATAGCACTCTTGGGCGAGAAACTCTTCCAACAAAAAAAAAGAAGATTATATCTAAAATACCGAAATCCATGAGAGAACTGCTTCAACATGTATAATTGATTAATCACTTCTAAAATCATAAAGTCACATATAAAATAAAAGCAGCCATGTAAAAAACTCTCACAATTAGAGAGACATGTATAATTCTCACAAAAAGAGAAATTGGTTAATCTCCCATCGGAGAGGCTATGGCTAAAACTATATAATACTAATGTTAAAAGGTAAAGAAAAGTTGAAAATGGCAAAGAACCGATCATCCCCTTCTTCACCTTTATCATGAATTTAATTTCTTCAACCTTAATTCATCAAATCAAAGTAACCCATTGAAATCCGAAAGGCTATCTCTTAATTTGTTTGTCTTTAACCTTTCCACCATCTAGAAGTCTGTTGTTTCTCTAGAGAGTCATCAAGGCTTATCTTCATACATCATCATACATTAGAAAAAATAATCCAAGGGAAAAGTCAATTTTAGTTTAAATTTCAGTAGAAGCATTTTTCAACCGACCAAAGGCCAAAGGGCAAGCATAATAACATGTTTCTTTGGCATACCAACCTCCCCAAAAATTCAAACTCAATTTCTTCAATTTTCACATAAGTCGTAACCAAAACACAAAAAATTTAAATCCGACATCTTGTTTAAAGAAACCAAGTGTCAAATCACTTGAATCTACCTATATTGATACCTGGAGGATCAACTTTGCAGCCACAATTTCTAGTCTAAGTAAGACTACTTGATCTCATAAAATACAAATTAAAGTTGTATCATGCTGCAGTCATCTTGTTTGTCTAGCTAGAATTATGTCATATACTAAGGGCCTGTTCTTTTCGTGGGTCAATTCATTTCAACCTACTTCAACCCACTTGAAAAGAAAATACCAACTTCAACCCACTTCAACATATCTCAACCTACTTCAACCCACTTCAACCAACTTCAACCCACCCCTTCATAATATTAATAATTTGTAAAGTATCATGTGAGATTTAGGGCCTGTTGTTTTCGTGGGTAAATTGGGTGGGTAAAAGGGTGAAGTAGGTTGAAGTAGGTTGATGTGGGTTAAGGTAGGTTGAAGTAGGTTGATGTGGGTTAACGTAGGTTAAAGTTGGTATTTTTTTTTGGAAGTGAGGTGAAATAGGTTGAAGTAGGTTGAAGTGGGTTGATGTTGGTTGAAGTTGGTTGAAGTTGGTATGTTTTTTCTATGCTGGGTTGAAATGGGTTAAAATAATGAGAATGCAATTAATGTGTGATAATTTATGAAGTTATCCAAATTTTGCGAAATTTTTGTTTGTTATTTTTTATTTTTTATTTTTCTGATTTTTAATTTTTAATTTTTAGTTTTTTATTTTTCATTTTTCATTTTTCATTTTTTTTCTTTTTACTTTTTT
>JACYFF010003369.1:1376865-1394874 GCA_017589665.1 Selenicereus undatus | reverse complement strand
AATAATAATAATAATAATAATAATAATAATAATAATAATAATAATAATAATAATAGCAATTTGCAATAAAACTTAAGTGGCCTAAAAATTAAAGGGGTCGAAAAATTAAAAATAGAAATGGACAAATGGAGGAGTTTGGATTCAAACACACAACTACACAAGGCAAGGGGCGAGAGTTAGGCAAGAAACCACTTAGCTACCTTACACCTTGTGATCAGTATAGTAATCACTTCATATATATTAGTTTTTCTTTCCCAAAATTTCTATAATACAACTTTTTTCTCCGAATCAAGGGATGTCAACTGACACCTCTTGAACTAACGTGGGTCTACGACTGAATTGAGTGCAGTGTAGTCTTAATTCTATAAATCTTACAAAAATTTATATACAATTATACATATCCATCTCACACAAAAATTCATGAAACAAACATTTGTGTTGATTGGTTAGTAATTTATGGGAAAGTACTATATTACATCATCATGATGCATTCTTGCATGCATATATAATTTTTTTTTTATTGAACAGTTATATAATATTTGTGTTAAGTTATCCGGCATGAATTTGTCTAAATAACCAAAGGCATGATCAAGGTTAAGTTGACATTTTTTTTTATGGACAGTTGTATTTATAGAGATAAAATTGTATATATTTTTTAATCTTTTAAAAACAAGATCCATAATAAGAATTATTATTATTTTCGATTTCAATTCTGTAGGGAAATAAAGCTCGGTTAATTGTGTATTTACTCTAAAAATAGAGAACAAAATGTACAAATATTACAATATGTTGGAAATTAAAGAAAATCTTTTTTATTATTTAAAAATATAAAAATCAGCCAGAGTTGATATATGCTGAAGAGTTGACTGGGCCCACAGAGAGGAGGTGCAGTGCAGGCAATGCCTGAGAAAGAGAGAGAGAGAGAAGACCACGTTTGGGATCAAATTCAAAGCATCAGAGTTTGATTTTTTGAAGACAAAGGGCGAGGCTGAGCTGCAGAATAGCTGATTATGTTGACTCTTTTTTTTCGAATTTATTCCCCCCCCCCCCCCCCCCCTTTTGCCTTTTTCTTTTTTTTTTTGGGTTTTGTGGGGGGGGGGGGGGGGACCGAGTCCTTTGCTTGGACCTTAATTAATAATCAATCAATTGCACTTGAACATGCCCCCCATCTATTTACTAGGGCAGTTGTTGAATTGCTTCTTCATTTTAATTATTTCAATTAAATTAAATAATAAAATAAATTAGTTTGTAAGAGAATTATACAAGTTGAGTGATTGGAATTATTAGTGTGAAAGGAAAGACTGCTCATCACTCGATTGTTTTGGGATTTAAGTTATATTTATTATGTAATTGTTTGGAATCAGTCTCTATACGGGTAGGGATGTCGTTAGAGGTAAGGTTGCCTACATCTAGATCTCCTTAGACCCTGTAAAAGCGGGACCCACACTGAGAGGTATAGTTGTTATTGTTGTTGTTATTATGTAATTGTTTTTGAAGAGGACAAATAATTTTACGGTAAGATTGAACATATCGATCTTAACATTTGTATGTGCAGCTCTTTCGTGTCAAATGCCAACAGCTGAGATTGTGCAAAGACTGACAGTACTTTTATACGTACCTAGGATGTTTTATTGTGCCAAAAATAAATGATAATTAATATGTTACACTAATTATTGTTACATATGTAGAATTTACACATGGTTATATAGTATGTAAAAAGTTTTGAAGTGTTTCATATGTACTTCACATTTGAAAAGAATAAGCAGTTTGGAAAGAATAAGCTTATAATATTACTATATCTTAAGTAATGTTTTAGGTTTTAGTTGAATGAATGGACAAATAACTGAGATGGGAGGGTTTCAGTACTCCTTATGAACCAACGTAACAATAAGCTTCTTGACTCTTAAGATATGAAGAATAAGCTTCTTGACTCCTAAGATACGTCTTCCTCTGATATATTGTTCTTATGTTATATAGCTCCAGCAACTTGTCTTTTTAATATATCTTGGTCATTCTTTGCTATGTGTCCTTAATTTTTCCATTAAATGTTTTTACAAAATCTTTCCTCTATAAAATATTTTTACAAAATCCTTTTTTGTGGGTCTCTTGGAATCAGCTTCTCTACGGCTAGGAATGCCGGTAGAGGTAAGGTTGCCTACAGTTAGATCTCCCCAGATCCCCCGAAAGCGGGACACCCATACTGGGAGGTGGTATTGTTGTTGTTGTCGTACTCTTAAGATATGAAGAATCAAAACTAAAAAAGAAAAAAAAATTTCACCCACTAATTTACACATACTGAGGAAAGATTCCAAATAGCTTTAAAACCAGTTAAATGGCTACTCCTTTTTTTTTCCCCTTTCTGCGACAAGAGGGATACATTTCATTTAACAATAATAAGTCATTCGATATCTACAATGCAAGTTCGACACCAAAAAGTACAATTCTAAATGTTAGAAAACATCACTCCAAAAATTCTAACTTCAAATCTACTGAACGTTCCTCTTCCCTTGTAACAGTGTTTTTATCCCTTCTAGATAGCTATTTAAGATGAACAGATATCAAATATGAACAAATCATAGTCAATTTGAAGGAGATCACCATATGATTATCAAAAGCCTCCATTCATGTAGCAATATTCTCAATTCTCAAACAAAAAGTTCAACCCCAAATATTGTAAATTAAATTAAACCCAAAAGACCACAAACCCTTAGGGCTTGACCAATCAGAAGCTACCAATTTAATTTTCCAAAATGGTTTTCCTTTTATAGCACGCAATTTAGGTCCTTTAGTTTGGCTTCTTGTGATACTAGTAACTTGTTTGGGGGTTATTCTGTGGGTTTAGTCATTGTAACTTGTAACTCTTAGACATCTCCAATTTGCATTATTAGACTTTTACTAAGAGAGATTATCTAAGTGTTTCTTTTTTAAAAAAGAAAACACCTCTATTAATCACTCCAATGAAAAGTAGAGAATTTTTTTTCTAGTAAGAGAATCATAATATTTGTGACTCCAAAATACACAAGATAATATTCTAAAGATTTTATTGGTTATACTTGTGAATGAAAACAAATTAAAAACTGGCATTGGTCATAGAGGATTTTGAATCGCCAAAGAAAAAACGCTCACAAAGGTGTTGGTGAAACTAGACTCGCTCTTGGTGGTTAATATGTTAAGGGACAAGTGCTCTCGAAGTACAGAACATGCTGCCCTTATTGCTCGTTGCAGACATCTCATCAACCACCATAGTTGGGAGGTTGTAATTTCTCACTGCTACCGGAAAGCAAATCAGGTGATGGATGAGCTCGCCAATATAGATGGCTATCTATTACCCCTCTGCTTGTAATATTTGTGACACTCCACCCAGGTAGATTATGAATCTGTTGTTCGCACACAATGTAGGGATCTCTTAGTGCCGGGTATCCGAAGCTCAATAAAATTATTTGAGGAGCGTCCCCTCTTCTGCACGAAAAAACAAAATAATTCCACAAAATAGAATAGCTTTATTATTGTCATCTCATTACGTACCATAATATAGATGACCTCGCATCTAAATAGTCTTTTCTTTTAAATCTTTTTAAGGATTTTTTATTTGCAAATGCAGAAATTGAATCTTTCAAAAATAAAGGACAAAATAACATTCTATGATACATGCATGGACATCAAACATGATATATATTTTTTTAATGATATATTGCAGAATGCATTTTCATCCTACATCCATTACTCAAGGTCTTGATATTGTCGTCATCTATGTTCATCCTTGTTATAACCCCCTTTTTATTATCTTTTTTTGAATCTAATAATCCATTTTTAAATAAAATTTTGCGGCTCATCCAATTCAAAATAAACCATATTTCAATTTTAAAAATTCAACAAAATTATGAAGATTACATCAACTATTATAGCCATCAAACCCAAATTTAGATTTTTCTTTGTCAACCCTAGTTTTGGTTGGAAGCCAAATTGGTTTACGTTCACTTATCTTCAATGCATGGCCACCAATTTCAAGTGTTTGACGTCCTCTTATTGAATTCTATCCATTTTTTTCCTTTTTTGCCCACACGTGACATACCTTGTTTGTCTTACCACGACTAGCCATAGAGTCTTCCACCCAAGAAACTCCAACATCACACGTCCACACCAGAACTTGGTTTAATTAATTAACTAGGATATATGATATACCAGCATATATTGGTTCAAGTGATTTCATACTTATTACTCTTAAGCAAAATCTCAAGTTCGAGTCTTATAAATGAAGAAATCTGTGATGAGAGAGGTCTACTCTTTATTGGACTAACAGTGGCTCAACTCTCGTAAAATGGAGGATACAACAACAACAACAACAACTCCCAGTGTGAGTCCCGCTTTCACGGGGTTTGGGGAGATCCAGTTGTAGGCAACCTTACCCTTACCGGCATTCATACCCGTAGAGAGACTGATTCCAAGAGACATAAAATGGAGGATCTAAGACCAAAAAAAAAAAAAAAAAAAAACTAGGGTATATGATATGATATGATATATGATGAAAAAAAAATGATGTGGCTTGATCAAATTGACCACTCTAAAATGACCTAAATGAATAAAATTTTGAAGGTGAAGTCCATTTTGTTGTTATTTTCATTTTTTCGTATTCTTGTAGCTCATAGTTAGGTCGATTAATTAAACATAGTCAAAAAATACAAACTAAAATCTCTACTGTACCTAAAGTTTTGACCTAATAAACAAACTTCATCAAGAAACGTATTAAGATTCAATAATATTTAATTTAGAGATTTTGTGTTAAATCTTATCACCATTAGTTGACTTCAATTGGTTAACAAAGTACATATAACTTCAAATAAGGTTCCGTCTGAAGATTAATTAGTATATACATGCATGCTTATCCTGACAAACCTAAGAGGAACCTACCTTCAAGCTATGTTGAGTAATTCACTATCTTATATACGTAATCAACATCTTCTATTTTATACATAAGGGATAATTTTGAACTATTTTGATATTTTGTTTTATAATATGCTAATTTGATTTGATTATTCTCACAACATATCCATCCTCTTTGGAGTTTAATTAGGAAAAAATACAATTAAACCTTAAAATTTGGCACATAAAAATTAAACTAGTTTATACTTTTAAAATTGCAATACATTTTTTTTTTAAAAAAAGAAACTAGTTTTGGAAGCCACTTCAATGCGCGTAAACTTTTTTACTTTCTTTTAGCCTACTGGCAAAGACTGAGTTACTTGGAACATTACGTCTCAGGTTCGATTCTCTCATTCCCATTGTATTGTATTGCTCTCTGTAGCTCCCACAGACCCCCCCCCCCAAAATAGAGTAGAGACACTCGTGTCAATCACAATGGTTTGATCTGTAATGGTTTATAAGGGCTAAGAGATTTCTTCTGTTTTTAGTTGTTAAAGGTTAAAATATATTTGTGAAGATGTTGGACCAAGTTATACCTAATTTGAGTTGTTCAACATCTAAATCTAGTTGTTCGATTACTCAAATTTGTCTCAACCCGAGTTGGCCGGTTCACAAAATCTGAACAACTCAAACTCGAATGTTAAGATCCAAGTCTAGTCAGAATTTCAATTTGAACACGTACAATTGATTGCCCAAATTGTATATATACTTAGACAAAAAAAAATTTATAACTATACTCGATTTTTTTGCATTACAAATTGAAATTATTGGGTCAGATGATTCCCCCCCCCCCCCCCAAAAAAAAACAGCCTTAATCAGATAGCTGTAGCCATCCTCCTGCTGGAAATTTGACGGAGACACAAAAAGAAGACAAAGGGGAGAGAAGAAGCAAGTCAAAGGAATTAAGCAAGGATAGGATTTTGAGGGATCCAACCAAACAGCGCCTAAAGGAAAGACCCTACAAAGTTGAAAGTAGAACGTAGAAATTTAAAGAGAGAAAATGACTAATAGTCCAAAATAGTATTAAATTTGAGCTGAAAAAGGGGAGGAAAAAAAAAAGGAGCCTATTTATTGAAATCTTTTTCCTTTTTGAGATTTTAATAATATCAGGTTTAAAACGTGAGGTTCACTGTGGTATCATGCTTAAGGAGAAAATTTTATAAATTTTTTTTCCCACTGATAAATTATATTTACACCGATAAAATATGCGAAAAGTATAACGATTTGATATGATTGATTTATTTTAGTTTTTATCTGTAAAGCACTTTTATTTTCATGGCGACATTTTTCATATGATCATAATTAATCACGCTACATCGTGTTGGTGTAGTTATTGTATTTTAATTATTATTTCACATTTAATAATCATCATTAATATTTATGAGAGATGATTTTATAATATATATGGAGACCTTTTAATCACATTAACTTACCTTTTAAACAATTAATGTCTTTTATAAACACACAATGCAATTGTCATATTATGTGAATTAATATTTTAAGGAACGTGTCTAAAAAAAATTGTTTTAAGGTGTTTTGCTCCCATGGTATAAAACAGTAAAAATATAGAGCAAATATCTTCTTCATACTATATATATATATATATTCAAGCTCTTTGCATTGTTTTTCAAGTATTTAACGACTAAGAAAAATGTATTATAATAGTTAATATGACAAATACATATAAGAATATATATATATATATATATATATATATATATATATATATATATATATATATATATATAAAAAAGAGAAAAGTCATTTTTTAATCCCCCCCCCCCCCCAAAAAAATTGAATTATAGACGATAAAAAAGTTTTTGCTAAGAACAACATTTCTATACCCATAGAAAATGCTGCTAAATTTGACTATCCTAACCGGCTTAGACAGAATTTTTAATAAATCTAGTCTATGCATTCCTACATGTTTTATTTGGATTTTTTTAGCTATACTGGTTGGTATCAATAAACCAACTACCTTTGAACATTAATAAATTTAGTCTATGCATTACTTTTAAAATTTGAATATAATCTATTTCTATTAATTAATAAAAAGTATACTAAAAATATACAGATATATTGTGATTAGTTCTTTTCATTTTTAATTGTCATTCAAAACCCCTACTTCTTTCATTTAATTGCGCCACATTATATTAATAAAATTCGGTATCAATTTTATCAGTATATTTAGAGTGGTCGATTTGAATATCCCCCTCTCGTATTAGTAAAACTCGATCGGTATCAATTTTATCAGTATATTTAGAGTGGTCCAACAAGCAAAAGTGGTTGTGATTGACCGATGTTTGTAGAATGTAGGAAAAAGGAGAAAAGAAAAGAAAAAGGGAGAAAAAGTAGGATAGAAATATTCAAATAAATCAACCTTTATTGCACGTACGTAAGTTAAAGATTGTATTAGTCGGCCCGTAATTGCTATGCATCATGGCAACATGTATTTGAAGACTACTTAGAAATTCATTACCTAATTAATATACTTTAATTTATATATAAGGATTTGGACTGCTGGTCAAACTTTGATCAAACTAGCTAAAACCTTGCTCTATGCCTACCACATCAATAATTAATGACCCCTCTACTTTATAAAGGCTCCTATCATTAACTAGTAATATACTTTAATTTAAAAGTTTCCCTATCGACAAACAGTTATGCAGCTAGCAATGGCAGTTTTTCCTTGTGGAGATATTTACCATTGAACTCGAGACTTTGCTTAAGAAGAATAAATGTCAAATCAATTGAACTGTGTCAATTCGTGATTTCAATTTCTTTGTGTCATCCTTCTGTATTAGGGTAGATGTCCCTCTCAACATGTAAAATAAGATGAACTGTGTTAAAATTGGCAAAAAAATTTGGAGGTTTGTTGATGTCGATTTAAGGGAGGATGACGGAAGCTATAGTAGATTAAAAGTACATATAAAGTAACCCTCTTAGATTGGGTTTCCCCTTCGGTTTGATCACAATACGTTGTTGCTTGCCATGGAGACATTAATGTCCTTTGATGATAATGACAGATATTTCAAATTTAAACCATCAGCTTAACCTTTTAGTTGAGATGGCTCTTGAACAACTCAATAGGATACACGGGGAGACTGGAGCAATGTGTCCAAATGTTAGGTGACTGAAGTAAAAGCACATTTTGGTCTATTACTAAGGAAATCAAAAACTATTAAAAGGAGCTTAAAAGTGAAAACCTAAGTGCTATTGAATCATCCTAGAGGGGGGTGAATAGGGTTATGATCGCTTGAAGCAAAATAGTTGAAATAAGGAGTGAAAAGATAAAATTAGTCAAGACACAAGTATTTGTTAACGAGATTGGGCCTTAAAAGGCTTAATCATCGCATAGAGTTCCCTAACTTTAGGATTTGCCCAATTTTATTAGAAAGGACAATTACAACTCTAGAGTACACCTGTTCTAAGTTCCATGACACAAGCTAACACCCTCAACTAAGTTTGGTAGAGCTGACCCTTCAACTCTATAATCCCACCCTATTTACAACTTCAAACTTGAATAAATGTAAACAAAGTAAAGCTCAAGGTATGCAAGTGAGTATTGAGTATGGCAATTGCTTGTGCTCTCTGTCTTGTGTCGTTTTCAGCTGCAAAGACCTCCCCTTTTTATAGCAAATAGAATTGAAGCAGCCGTTACATTCAAAAAGGGAAAGAAAATCTTCAGCTGGTCTTCAAGCCCTTGGAGTCCAACTTGAAGGCCTTGAACTACGACTAATTTTTAGCAACAACAGCTCCCAAAATCTTCAATAGTTAATTGTTGATTCTTCAATGGCTAATTGCTGATTCTGCTTGGTGATTTAGCTTATCAAATTCGTTAGTTGCTATTTTTAGGCCAAGCAACAACAAGAATTTAATTTCAAAAGATATGGTCATATTTAGAGAAACACAATCTTTTATTATTTTGACAATTCTAATATGCATCACATTAGGCAAGATTTAATAGAGATCACATGATTAATCAAACTTAAAATTTGTCTTTCATTCAAAATTCACGCAAGGATTTTAAGGGAGTCAACGAAAAGGATCCAATACCTACCTATCAATGAGCAAAGCATGAAAAAAAATTATAACTTCTACATAAAGCTAGACGACTTGCACTTAAGAGATGAGACTAGACGGTATGTTAGAGCCTGACTAATTTTGGAGCATCAAGTGCTATCATATTGAAGCTTCTCATTGCCCATAATGCTTATGTGGTGTCTTTGGTCCATTCGATAAAAAGGAAGACAAGTACACGGAAAAGAGCTTGTGCTTTAAAATGTATTCACTGTTGGCGTGTGGCTTTGATGCTGGCTTAGCAATAATGTTAAGGATTTGAGCCAACAGGTTGTAGCAATTCAATTCTCACAATAATGTGTGATATGCTTGCAAGAGTGGAGATGTTGCAGATGGGAAAACAACTGATGCATTTGAGGAAGAAATGCAATGCAATGAGAACAAATAAATACATTTGAGGATATGCAATTGAAGGGGAGTGTTGGAGCAACGGTAAGGCTGTCTCTGTGTGACTAAAAAGTCATGGGTTCAAGCAGTGGAATCAGCCAGTGGCAAAGTCAGATTAGACTGTCTACAATTTACCCATTGGGGTGCGGCCCTTCCTCGAACCCTGTGTGAACGTGGGATGCTTGTGCACCGAGCTAGGTAATTTTGGGAGATAAGTGAGTGTGGTCGTGAATTGCACTCAACATGATGTAGTTGCTATAGAGGGGGGAGTTGCTATTTGAATTTTAAATTGAAGAGATACAAAGTAATTTTATTTATTTAGTGAGATCAAAGACTAATATGATCTCATTCACAAATCAACGGCTCAGACTCCTCATTACCTTAGATTTAAGTTGTAGGAGAGAAACATTTATTAGACGCGATAATTCTACTATTTATTATATAAAGATTAGGATTAGGACTGATAAAAATCCGTCCGACCCAACCATAAATTTTTTGTCCAAATTTTGAATTTGGACAATCGGTCATGTTCGAATTTAAATCCGGATTGGGTTCAGATTGTCGGAATTTTTGAATTATTTCGGATTCAGACAAATTCGGACAATCGGACAACCGAGTTCGGACATCAGATAACTAGATTTATGTGTAATTTTGGTCCAAATTCTCTAGAATATGTTATAAAAACAACATCAAACAACGAGGTTCAGATGTTGACAAATCGGGTCTAGGTTTGGTCATACAGAACTTTACTTAGAATGTCCAAAAATCACATCATAAATTCAGACAATTGGGTCCGAACATCAGACATTCGGACATGGGTTCAGATCTATCCAAAATGTCCAATTTATGATCCAGACAGAGTCCAAATATAAAATTTTTGTCCAAATATTTAATTTTGTTTGAATTTTTGTCAGCTCTACTCCCTGTTCTTTTCAATGGGAAATTCACCCACCCCACACCCACCCACTTCTTCCCCCCTCTTCCCATTCTTTCCCACACTTAAAAAAAAATATCACTCATTCGCACATTCATCCACTCCTTCCCACACCTACATAAAACAACCATTTCTCATATTTGAAATTTTTTTATAATTTACGCAATTGTGTGTATGAATAATATGATAGCAATTATGAACAGTTTTAATTTTTCGGATGTTATGGAACAATTTTACTTTTTTTCTTTTTCATTAATTTTTTTATTTTTTTATTTTTTTAATTCTATTTTTTATTTTTAATTTTTTTTAATTTTTATTTTTTAATTCTATTTTTTAAATTTTTAATTTTTTAAATTTTAATTTTTTTGTATTTATTTTTAATTTTTAAATTTTTAAATTTTTAAATTTTAAATTTTTTTGTATTTATTTTTATTTTTTAAAAAAAAAATTTAAAATTTAAATTTTTTTTTATTTTGTATTTTTTTGTATTTATTTATTTTTATTTTTTTATTCTAGAAAAATAACCAAAGGAAAATTCCAAAAAAATAAAAAATAAAAAAATTATACAAAAAATAAAAAATAAGAAAATAAAAAATAAAAAAATTAAAACTAAAAAAATTAAAAAGATTTAAGAAAATTAAAATTAAAAAATAGAAAAAATTTAAAAAATTAAAATTAAAATTTAATTAATTAAAAAATTAAAAAATTAAAAAATAAAAAATAAAAAAGAAAAATAAATAAAAAAGAAAAAAGAAAAGAGAAAAAATAAAAAAGAAAAAAGAAAAAAGAAAAAATACAAATACAAAAACACAAAAATAAAAAATAAAGAAAATAAAAAAGAACAAAAAGGAATAAACAAAAAAAAATTCATCATTATTAATTACTATCACAATAAAATTATTACATTATAAAACAAAAAAATATTAATAACTAATACTTCAACTTCATTCAACTACATTCAACTTTCACCCATACCCACCCACTTTTTCCCACATTTAAAAAAAAACTACACTCACCCACTCCTTCCCCCCATTTTCCACAATTACCCATCTCACATTCCTCATTTCCCACTGAAAAGAACAGGGCCTTAGGTCAAATGATAAATGCCATAAACTAATTAATGCTAGCCACAACATGTTTATGTTCATCACAGGGGGAAAAGAATCAATCTTCAAAGCGACACGTAGCTTTTCTCTCTCCGCAGATGATGCCAAGGAACGATCTAAGTCGAACCAACGACCCCAGTGGTCGCACTCTAAACCTTATATTATAAGAATTATGAGCCAATCAGGATTAATATTCTCAGCATTACCCAATAAGAAAACACTTGGTGACTTGCCTATGTAGTCAAACCCATCTCATCATCCAAGCATGCCGACTGTGTAACAGTAGTAGTTATTTTTGGATCTTCATTTTGGAGGGGAGATTGTAAATTTATACTCTTCCAGAAAAAAAGGGTTAATAATTTTCGAGGCAATTTTTTTTTTTCATTTGTGATGAATTCATTCCACCATGTATAATAAATTCATTAAGTAGTTTAAAATCTTAACCGTCGGATATATGAACTGTGAGGTTACGTATTATTCATAAGTTTTAGAGAGTCTTCATCTTTTATTTTCGGGTATTGTCGGAATATATAGATTGGTTTCGTTCTCTAAATCATTTAAATTTTCAAAATTTGAAAAAAAGGACTAACTCGATATTTTGAACACAAAAATAAGAAATTTTGCACATAGGTAATCCAACCTTTAGGGGATGTTAGGCGAAAATATAGTAACGTTTTCTTTGGACGTCAACAGTTTGATCATCCAGGGTAGCTTTTTAATTTAAACAAACCGCTACTGACTTTTAAACACTTTGATTTGCCATTAAGCTGACGTGTTAGGTGGTCTGGATCATGTGTATAGTGGTGAGACTAATTGACTTAATTTGAAGTCAGTTTTGAATTTAGAATGTGATAATTTGGAGTTAATTTTACATTTAATTTGCAGTAATACTTACTAATTTTGGATTTCTGTTAAAAATTTAAAAGAAGCTAGTTAGTCCGATCACCGACGTAGACTTTTTCTGACCTACTTGACACATCAGCTTTGTGAAGAGCTCAAGTATAAAATAAATGGGTTATTTTAATTAAAAAATATTCTTAAAGGTTAAACTGTTGATGTTTACAAAAAAAAAAAAAATTCGTATATTTTTGTTCAATACTTCTAAAGGTAGAATTTTCAAGTTCAAAATACCTTAGAATTTACCATATGTAGAACGTAACGAAACCAAGCCGTCTCAACGAGCTCTTGAGTAATTTGCCTCAACCAAATCTCGGCTCGAGTTTGAGTCAAACCCAGCTCGAGTTAAATAAATGAGCTCAAATTAGCCAAAAATCATACCAAACCGAAGCCCCAGCCAAGCTCGGTTCGGACCAGTTGTTTCTTAATTGTTTTCCCCCTTAAGTACTTGTGTACCAAGCATGAAGCATCATTAGGAACAACAACATTTTCCTTCAACCCCTATTTCTTGAATCCAAGACAAAAATCTAAAGTTGAATTTTGATAATAGCGTTGAATTTGGAAACTTTTTTGAGGCGAAAAAAAAAGAATAGCAAGCCGACCCCTAGTCATACGATATGTGTCCCCTAATCAAACCCAAACCTAACCCCGATCCAAAGCTCTTATTTGACCGAGCCAAGCTCAAATTAATCTAACCAGCTCGACTCAGTTACACCCTAAGGCCTTTCCACTAGCTAGACCTTAATTAGATTTAGGGAGACATGCTGAATTAATCTCAAAATGAGGAGTAGGTGACGCTTTTGACTAAGTTGTATTTGCTAAGTAAAGCTTTACACAAGTCATGCTGCTTGTCAATGCTAATTCTTTTTCACTCCAAGAATTACGTATTTTCCTTTTCCTCTCTTTCCTATACATTGGGCTACATCTATTTTGACAAAGTTTTAATTAAATTAGGACTTGAGTTGAAGATCGACTTCGTTTTTAATTTTGCTTTTACTCCGATCCGTATAAGAACTTCATAATTAAGCAGTCTAGTGCGAAGTATAAATTGTGTATGTAAAAATCTATTTTACTGTTATCTTTTTTTATTTTTGATAATTAAGCAGTCTGTTGCGAAGTTTAAATACAAACGTTTTAACTAATAACTTGATTCACTGTCGTTGGGTTGGGGCCCAATTTTACCTCGACGGCCCAACAAAGAAGCAACCGCAGCCAAACAAGGCAGTTGAGGTTTTGCGGAGTTCGTGCGGCTACGGCAGTTAGGGTTTGCGGAATTCTCGCTCATCCTGACCCTTTATAAAGGGCTCGCCTCTTCCCTTTCAAGACAACAGCAAGAAATACCTACAGAGTATTCTATTTCCACTTGCTTAGAGTTGTGGAAGAGAGATTATAAGAGATGTTGTAATCTTATGCTAGATCAAATCACACATCGTGATTGTGATCGCCCTTGTACTCCTCCTTCTCATAGTGGATTGTTTGGCCTCGTCGCCGTCCGTGGTTTTTCAATTCCCGTATTGGGTTTTCCACGTAATTCTTGGGTGTTCCTGTTTTGTTCTTGTTATCTTTGTTTTACTTCTGATTATCTGTTTCATCCTATCGCTTCCACAAATTAAAGTCTCTCAATTTCCTAACAATTTCCTGACAACTGTCGTGTACGGTATAACTTGCTATGCTCCATTGAAACTTTGGAGGACGGCGTGTCATATACTACTTACATGTCTGGATATACTATGCACGCATGTCTCACTTTTAAACTTCTCTAGACTCGATCAGCAATAGCGCAGCTAATTTTAATTTTGTTAGTTTTCGTTCATTTTGAAAAAATTCATAAACTTACATACCTAGTTCTCAGCAGTTTTTCTAGTTAACATCGTCCATTAGGTATGAACAAGGTTTAATACACAATGACATAAACTCAAACATCTAATGTCATTATCTTAAAACTTTATACATTATTATTATCATGATTAATACTTGCTCAATTATCAAAATTATTAAAGAAGGTAGTTAGAGAAACCATCTTAGCCCATTTTTCAACCAAAAATTAATAATATATATAGAGAAATGTAGTTGTTTATTCAAGTATTAGTAGGGTTATTGACTAAAAACACAACCACTACTCACGTGGCTTACTTGCATGAATTGGAAAAGTTTTAACTTGGTATTATTTGGGGGAAGTTAGGTTGTGGAGGATACTAGTTAATTGGCTAGGGCCCTCCCTCTCTCTCTCTCTCTCTCTTTCGCAATCAATCAATGAATCAATGATCTTTGATGTAATTTAATTTCATAAAGAAACATAGAAGACTTTCGTAGACGCCTCATTAAATGAAGGAAGACTCCATTTTGGTTATATTGCATACTAAAAGAGTGTTAGGACCTACTTAGATTATATACTTTTCACATTCATAAAGATATATACTACTTTCCCCTACCATAATTAGACCTGGTAAAACTGACACTGAGACCCGCAAACATTCGAAATAGGTTCACCCGAAAGCAGACTTGAAATCCGAATTAACCTGAACCAAGCCGTACCCGAAATTTTATATAAAGTTACTTATGTTTGTATCATAAGCGTATTGGACCAAAAATCAGTTGACACGAAGTCGACCGAACCGAAGTTCACCCGACTCAAACCGAACCGACCCGAAAATGTCACTTAACCCGAAACATGACCTGATCCAAACTTAACTCGACCCGTACCCGAATCGAATGACCTATTTACCAGGTCTAACCATAATAATGTAATCACCTATTAACTATGTAGGTTAGGTTGCTTAGCTAGCTAATCTAATACCAATTCATAAAATCTCAGCATTTGAATCTAAACGTTATACGTTCAAAGCTTAATTTAACCTTTTTTTTTAAGCAAAGAATATTGCTTGATCATTGATTTTTGATTCTCATTAGGGACATTATGAATTTATGATATATATTCAGAAGAACGAAAATAAACTACTGGTTTGTTGGAGGTGGGCATCTTCCATACATACTTTGTTCAATAAAACCAGCCATCTGTTTATTTTTAAATTTAAAAACTATTACATACTTCTCATTATATTAAGCGTGGCTTTTATTATTATTATTATTATTATTATTATTATTATTATTATTATTATTATTATTATTATTATTATTATTATTATTATTATTATTAGCAGTAGCAGCAGCAACTTAGGTTGGATCAACATTTTCAAAAAGGATGGTTTATTTATTTATTTATTTATTCAAATTGTGTAAAATTTAAACAATAGAAATACCATTGTGTGTGTGTGTGTGTGTGTGTGTGTGTGTGTATATATATATATATATATGTGTGTGTGTGTGTGTGTGTGTGTGTGTGTGTGTTCCCCTTTGTCAATGTAACAGCTAGCGCATTCCTAATTTCACGATCGTTGGTCCATGTGAATGCATGGGTTACGGCTTTCCATGGCAGTCATTGGTTGAACCTTGCGGTACGTGCTAAAGGTCAACGATTTCTAGAGTTAGGTCAAAACCAGTGAATAGATGCATGCTTTGAACATCCAACTGGCTCAATTAAGTTTGCTTAATTTACAACTTTTACGTCATTTGATTAATTATAGATAATTTGCAATACAATCGAGTCAGTATGAATTGATCACATTGACTCAGATAATTGTTGTAAAATCGTCTAAGAGTTCAAACCTTAATTGATCTAATAATCTTAGCAACGGATTGTCGTCGTTGTCGTTGAGAGTTGAAATTAAAGACAGTGAAAACACTAGAATAAGTGAACAGCTATGCGAACCAAATATTGGAATACTTTAGGTAAGGGAGGAATTTTACGCAGGGCTTGTCATTGAACGACCTGGTGATCAGAGGACCAATGACTAAGAAGAATTACAGACTTAGAGAACAAAAAAGTACAAGTCATATTAGTACGCATGAAAATTATGCTCGTATATTGTATAACGGGTTTCAAAAATAGATTGCTTTATGAAAAATTGGAGCCTTTAATTAACATATTTTGCCAACACAAATGTATATGTCCATGCATGAATATTGAATAGTACATTGAGATCTCTCTTTCAAGAACATGCATAATAGGTTAGTTCCTAGAGTGGGGTTTTGATTGAATACCACCGCTAGTCACCATCCCCATCCCGTCTTCTTCTTGGCGTGTAAGGAATTATTACGTACGTGTTATTGTGCTCTTCCAACCAATAAGATAGCTAGTAACTTTTAAATATTCAAGTGTACGTAATGACTTCCCTTATCCACTGGCTTTATAATTTGGTCCCTCACTTGACTTCCATTGTTTATAGGACGAGCTAGGGATAAGATGGAAGACACATAAATCATTTACTAGACTTCGATCGATGTGGTTACATAGTCACATCCATAACCGAGCCTTGCTATAACGATATATATAGATTACTGCTACCAGTAAACATTGATAAAAAAAAAAAGGTTCATAAGACGATACGTACATGTTAAATGTCCACACAATGTTATGGTCATTGAAAATGGTAGGGGTCGGGGAAGGTTTACGTCCGTGGAGACTTAAGAGAGAAGGAAAAATTTAGGCGTGGGGATCGGAGGGGGTCTTTATTTCTTTATGAAAGGTCTTAGAAAACAAATGCTGCTCTCTAATCAATTGAAATATCTTATCAATATCACCAACTCTCTGTGCGATTTCCATTTTCGGAAGGTATGAAAAGATGCAGATATAGCCAATCTTATCTCTGCAAGCATCTATACCAGCAAATCGAGTGGCAAATTTTCATTGATATTCAATCAAAGAATATAATATAGTTGCATATATATAAAATACATCATTGATATTCAATTTTGCATAGGAGTGGCTAATATTTGGCTATGATCAATGAATGTACATCATTCAATACCAACTAGATAGTCATAATTTGAACTAGCTAGAAAGAGACAAGGAAATGCATCACATAAGTCACCAAACTTTTGGTAGATACGAGAAATAAATAAATACGTGTGAAATGGTATAATAGTTATACTTATACATGCATACTTTGATTAGAAAGTACAACTCACAAAAGTCTGTGGAATATCATTTCAATTGTAGGTGATGTGGTAATAAAATGGAGTTATTGATTGATTTACATTATATTGGAAAACTTAATACCTCTAAAATAATAAAGAAACAAACAATTTCTACTGATATAAGTCCAGCTTTTGTGGAGTTTGAAAAAATTCATACATATACAACCTTCCCTGTATGAGCATTTATACTGCTACAAAGACTGATTTAAAGATAATATACTTCCAAAATTTATTTATCATAGAATTCAAATGTTGTGTTCAAAAGGAGCCGCAAGTTTGATTTTTATATTTTAATGTTATTCATTTCGGACATATTTTTTTTCAGCTTATCATAATTACTTATCATCAGCATTAAGCAATTTTCAGCATAATTCAACGTGTTTCAACATGGTTCAGCGTAATTCAGCATGTTTTAGCAATAAGTATCAATAAATACGTATACTAAGTCAAAATTGAAATCACGGTTGGGAATTCGGAACGTGGTGCATCATTGATGTTGTTAGCTGTTAAAAAGTTAGTCAATGCTCTGGAAAAGCCATGGACTCAACTCTCACTGGACTTTTCTGAACCTAGTTGTCATTTATAAGGGCCTAAGATACGTTTCACATTATAATATATATATATGTATATATATATATATATATATAT
>JACYFF010003369.1:1333073-1356865 GCA_017589665.1 Selenicereus undatus | reverse complement strand
CGCTTTTAAAAAAAAATAATTCTATTAGTTAAGTTAAAAAAATATATACGATATATATATAATTTGTGATCTACTCAATTGCGTCAAAGGATGATTGCTCTGATGGTGGGAAGGGTATGAAACTTTGGTGGGCACTCCACGCGTGTCCCAAGTTCGAACCTTGCTGCTGGCATATGCACTCACAAGCTATCTTTTTTCTTTTGGCCCAAGTTTCGGATTAACATCTATTAGTTAAGTTGAAAAAAAAAGAAATAACATATATATATAGTTTGTGATGGATTAGTTGCATCAAAACAAGGTTGTTGTGGTGGTAGAGTGAGCGTAGAACTCTAACTAAGCATTCCTCCCTTTGTCTTAGGTTTGAATCTTGTTATTGGCATTTACATTCACAAGTTCTCTCTCTGCCCTTTTTTTTTGGCCCAAGTTTTGGACTAAATTCTGCGAGACTCTCCCCTTCCGCTCACCGATTTGAACTTTGAAGGTACAAACCCTAAAATTCTAGATAGTTTTAATTTTTGTTTTTCTTTGTCAAATTTTTGATTGTTTACCCTTTAAATTATTTAGATAGTTAGATTGGTTTCAATTGTTGAAATCATTTGATAAAATTGACTATAAATCATTTGTCAATTGTAATTGTATGTGTTGTTCACTTCGACTATTCTCTTTTGATTAGTTATAATTATAAAATATCCTTCACTTGCCTGATTAAATTTTTTTGTCTAATTGAAAATACAAAGATATTTCAAAAAATTGACCACTGAATCGTTTGAGTCCGACCCCGTTTGAATTAATTTCTGGATTCGCCACTGTCACAAATTAACTAGCCTTTAAATCCGTAATATACATGATTTGTTTTAAAATCTCGGCTAAAATATTTTTAAAAATACACTTTAAATTTTTGAAAATAATAATATTGTATCTGTAATTTATTTTCTTTTTTTCTTCATTAAACTAGTTGAAAGGAGAAAAAAGGAAGACCATGTTTCACTTATACACTATCAATTGAGCTCATGTCTCCGAGGATGATAAGGAGTTGGTTTTCTAGTTTCATCCAACTACAAACACCAACTATATAGATTGTATCGACATTAAGAGAACCCTATTGGTTTAAAAAAATTAAGAGGAAGCTATAAATAAAACCATTAAAGAGAAAAAAAAATCACATACCAAGCATGGAAGAAGACAGAGATAGGATAAGCAACCTTCCATTAGAACTGAAAGTCGAGATCTTCTCAAGGATGCCCTTGAACCAACTCATCTCTTTGAAACGCGTTTCGAAACGTTGGCATGAAGAAATCAACAGCCATGAATTCACCAAACTTCACCTCCACCATCGATCTCTCATCCCAAGCTCCAATGGCGCTTCCCACCTTCTCTTGGTCGGTCATCGATCATCCTCCGCCTCTTTCTTCTCCTTCGCCTTCTCTTCGGCCTCCGATCGGCTCGTTCTCAAGAAGACAACACTTTCACCTCCTCCTCACTTCAAAACCACCCCCCATGAATTTGTGGGTTCTTGCAATGGGTTACTTTGTTTCCAAGAAAAGTATCTAGGGTTTTTCCGGGTCTTTAACCCTGCCACCGGGGCCCACCGAATCATCCCTCCTTCTCAACAATGTTCCCACGACGCTGGATTTGGGTATGATTACAAAAGTGACGATTATAAGGTGTTATCCATAGCGCCTTATAAAGGAGCTCATATTTATAGTATGAAAAACGGCTCGTGGCAACCCATATTCAATATTGACATGTTAAGGAGATTTATTTGTTCCATGCAACCGTGCATGGTTATCGTTCATAACACGTTATATTGGGTTACTACCAATGAGGAAGGTAATTCTACAATCGTTTCCTCTTTCAACCTCAGCACCGAGGAGTACAACGAGTTAGCACCCCCCGACGAGATGCTCAATCCCACTGATGTGGAGTTGGTGGTGTTAAACGGAAGTTTACATATCATAAATATAACAATAATGTCTCGTATTGACATATGGGTTTTGAATTTCCAAGACAACAGTAGTGGCACGAAGCAACCGTGGGCTAAATTGTTTCGTTGCTCGTTGACCGATGTATTTTCTGTTTTGTATGGTGAGCTTAATCTTCCATGGGTTTGGACATCCGGGTTCAGGACATTGCCTGCGTATTCAGAAGACAATCGGGGTATACTACTAGGATTTCACCAATGCCCACAGCATTTTGTGAGTCTTGATTTACAAAGTGGGAAGATTAGACGTGTTGATTTGGTAGGATTACCTGATGGCGAACGTGATGAGTTCATCACAGTTCCATGGATGCCTTCCCTTGTCTCACCGAGTAATTTTGCATGAGATCAAATAAAATGATTTATTTAATTTTGTTCATATTTATGTATACTTATATATTACACTTTCTTGGTACTATTATTTGATTATATACTCACTATTACAGACTCCACTGATTTCCTCAGTGTATATAACTCAATGTTATATTTGATATTCATACAACTGTATATGTGTTCAAGCACATACTGACAAAGAAAACAAAAGCAACAAACTAAAGCTGAGGCAATCAATAAAGCTCAAGTGGCATAAATATATTAAAAACATATATACCTGACAAAACTGACCCAAGACCCAAAATCTGAAATGAGCGATCCGGACCCATATCCGACCTAACATTTGAAATAAACTCACCCAAAAGTGGACCTGAAATCCGAATTGATTCGAAACGAACCATACCCGAACCGAAAATTTTTGCAAAATTGCTTATTTTTGCATGACAAGCTATAGGATCAAAAATTGGGTGACCCGAAGTTGATCCGAATCGAAGTTCATCCGACACAAACCGAACTGCCCCAAACTTAACCCAATCCGTACCCGAACCGAATGATCCATCTAGCTGGTGTACAAACATATATCTTACGAATACATCAAGAAGACTCATCAAAAAAAAAGAAAAGAAAAGAAAAGAAAAGAACATCAAGAAAAGCAAAAGCGACCAAAGAGTAAGATGGAAGAAAAACAACCCGAGATCAGATTCTTCTTCACTCCCTACAAGTTTCCTCAAAACCCCAAAAACTCCACCTTGATGATCATCATTAGTTTCTCATTATCCCTCTCCCAAATGGGTCACCCGAAAACCCACAAAACGATCCACATTTTCTCTCTCCTAACCATAATCATCACCTCATTCTCCCCCTTCACTTCATCCCAATCCTCCCTATGCCGGACCTCTTGTGGAGGAATACCCATAAGATACCCGCTGAGCATCGACGATGGGTGCGGTAGCCCGTATTACAGGCATATTCTGGTGTGCTCCGAACCCACCAATGTGCTGGAGCTCCGGACCCCATCGGGCCGGTACCCGGTTAAGTCGATCAGCTATACAGATCCTCATATTTTGATCTCGGATCCTCTCATGTGGAGTTGCCAAGATGGTGATAGGTTCAGGCCCACCCGACCCTTCAGTTTGGATACCAGCATTCATCTCTCTCTTTCCTCACAAAATGAGTACCTCTTCCTTAACTGTAGCCCGGATCGGGTCATCATGGCGCCCAGGTTTGGATTGTCTCTGTGTGTGTGTTTTTTACTCGCCAATATATTGGATTGGAAGTTTAGTAAATTTTAATTTTGGGTGGCCATTAATATATGAGCCTATACTTTTCATACGATAAATTACTGTGAGACCGTATTAATATTTTGAATATTGGTCTTTACTATCGCAGATAGTTATTTAACCAATTCGAATATGACACTTTTTTCGGGTCTTGTTTACTATCAATTTGTTTAATAAACTTGTCAAAACGTCAAATCAATATATAAAAAGTAAGACAAACTTGGGTCGATGCAAATCGACTTGGATTTTTTTTACGACTATCCAGTTATCTTATTCCAAGCATAAATGAAATCTATTGTTAAGTTAAATTTATCGAATATAAGTATGTTTTGTCACAGGTCTAAGATCCATTAATCATATCATTTATTCATGAATAGAAGACTATCATCCTTTAAATTCAGATTACGCATGATTTGTTCTAAAATTTTACCTAAAATATTTTTTAAAATATTATAATTAATCTTATAATTTAAATTTTTAGAAATAATAACATTGACATATCTGTAATTTATTTCTTTTTTTAATCGAAATTGTTGAAAAGACACTATTTTTTTATGATGACTTTAAATCGCATATTGTTTAAATTTTTATTTTTAAAATAAAATCTTAATAAACGCTTCAGATGGCACGTGTCATAATCGTAGCGTTCGAACTCGCTTTTATATATTGATGATTAGCTCAACTTTAACTAACCAACAAGCATGCATGTGTTGATGTGAAAAAGCAGGCCAATGTTTTGTGAGAGATTCCCAGAGCGATGTGATGCGTCTTGTGACCCATCAAGCTACCTGTGCCGGCACTTGCCCCAGTGTGGACCCAATGCCTTAAGGGGCACGTCTTGCTGCTCCTACTACCCTAAGGCCACTGCGTCCCTAAGGATGATGCTCAAGCATTGTACTACTTACACAACCATTCATTGGAAGAGTGTCGGTGGCCTAGGGACCCCGCAGCCCTACGATCAGGTCCCCGAGTATGGAGTTCGGGTGGACTTCGAGATCCCAGTCACCTCCCTGTGCCTCCGGTGCCAGGACCGCGCTAAGGGGGGCGGTACGTGCGGGTTTGATACCAGGAACCAAGACTTCTTGTGCTTGTGTGAGCAAGGGAATGTTACCACTTATTGCAAAGGTACGTTTTCATCAAATGATCCCGCTCTCCTTGACCTGGCTTGGTCGGCCCAACTTGAGCCCGCTTGGCCCACATTGTTCAACAAAAGCAACAAATTAATGGGCTATTTGTGGCCCAATTTCAGCCCATCAATACTTTGAGGGAAGCAACTATGTTGATGGCCCATATACAATATTTCCAGAAATAAGTACTTTCACATGAAGTTGGACTCTGCTAGTAAAAATACTTGCAGGGGTACGGTTATCTATATTTGAATTTTATCAAACCGTGTTAGTGTGGAACTTGTAGTAACTATTGTTATTGTGGTAGAAATATGAACTTGGACTACTAATTATATACAAAAATAACCAAATTGCAATGATACAGATCATCAAAACACAATACACAGTGGAAACACGGGCGCAATTGCAGGTAATTAGCCTTAATTTGTCGCCTTAATCAAGCAATTTCTTAGCACATGTTCTCATTGTCCACGTGTATATATTTTTTTCCCTACATGTATTTGTTATATATTAATATTTTAATATATATTTGTTGATGTGGTTCTTGGTAGTATGTGTTCCCAGAAGTATCATATACAACTCGCTTTAATCATGCCTTAATGACAATTATGTCTAATCGTCGGCTTTCGCGCTATAGGAACGGTGACGGTGGCATCGGTGGCCGGAGGAGTAGGCATAGGAGCAGGAATATGGTACTTGAAGAAAGTCAGAGCCAAAGCACCAGTTACTCATGGCGTTCAAACCACTGAGAACAGGGTTTTCTGAATTTTTGATTCACTACTAGTACTGTATATTGAAACGAAACCCACAGCATGAATCTTTTTGTTGGGTGGGGGGGGGGTAAGTTATGTTTTAAAAGAGACCTAAAATTTTTGGTTATTGTTGTTTACTACAATAGAGTTATGCAAATATATGCATTATGATTTGTGCTATATTTTTGTTGTCAAAAAATCTAAAAAAGCTCAGTTATGTCTCATCCTAATTGATTGACCACAAGGTTGTAGCTGTTCAAGGTGGCTTGATCATCATCAAAGCATATGGCTGAAGTGTTATTCTTTAGCTTAAGATTTCGTAGGCCCTGTTTGGCAAACATCTGTTAGTTGTTTGTATTGGCTATTAGCTGTTAGCTATTTCAATTAGCTGTTTGTTGAAAAACTGTTTGGTAAAATTAGTTGTTTCTTATAAAATTGTGAGACGAAAAACTAATTCTTCAAAAAGCTCTTCCGGAAAGCTCATGGAATTAGCTTTTTCAAAGGAGCTTTTGGGACCCAAAAAGCTCTTCTAAAAAGTATTTTCACCAAACACCCAAAATAGCATTTTTACTTGACCAAACAGCTAATCTTGGTCAAAAAAAACTCTTTTTGGCCAAAAAACTTTGCTAAAAACTGTTTGCCAAACACCCCCTTATAGTTGTGGCATGAGTTTCTAAATAGGGAGGCAAATCTTTAGTTTTTTGGATGGAATTTAAGATACCAAACATACTCATATAAGCCCATATCCTGAGTACAAATTTTCATTTTATTTGGTTTTTCCTTTCAAAGTTTAGATGAAGTGCAAAAGTTAGTGACTTAATGCAATGTAATAGGGAATGGAAGAACTTGAGACGTAAATATTGTTAGTAAGAGCTAGCCTCGATCTTAACCAGTAAACTAAGGCCTCATTCATGGCAATGTAAGTTTTATTACAGCTCGGGATCTGTAATCGTCATGATCTGTAAGTTCTACAGTTGCAACATAAATCATTCAAGAACTTTAATTTGTTAAACAACTATATCACAATATGATCATTTCTTTCAAGTAATAACAAATTGAAATCAAAGAACAAACTAAACAAAGTTTGAAGGAAGAGCTTCCATCAACCTTGCATAGCTTGCTCCCCTATTTATTGGTCCTCAAATAAACTTCAACAAATCTAATTGCAAATATAGAGCAGCTAAGATAATACAGTATGTGATGATGATCGAATCAAACCCTCAAAAATAATCAGACTACTATGCATAAACACTATGCATAGTTGCACATCCCAAAGATGCAAGTACTGCCTCCGGTGCACACAGCGTAGCAGCTCCCACAATGACTCGAATCGTTCATAATGTTCACACACTCACCATTACAGCAAATCTCGGGGAACCGGCACCTCAATCCACACCTCCCACAGTTAAAAATGTCGAACCTGACATTGACACACCTGTTATTGCAGCAGTCTGGCCCAGGGCTCCACCTAGCGCGACAAACATTAGGGTGATCATCGCATCTCATAATGGCCCTAGGCTTCTTCCATGGAAAATGTGGTACATGATCGAAAGAAGGCGGACGTTTCTTTCCATGAGAGTAATGGTGGTCATCGGAGTTATAGTTGTTCTTACCATTATGCTCGACTGCTGTTGAGGCAACCGCGATAACTAGGAGGGCTACGAGAACGGCCATGGAGTATAGGAAGTTAAGAGAATTCATGTTGCCTAGCTAACTTCGAACGAGTGGGAATGACTGGTATTTATAATGGTAGTATAAGAAGAGGGAATGTGGGAGAAGATATGAAATGAGTGTGTAAGTTATGCATGTTTATATAGAGGGAGTGAAGGGGGGAGATTTTCAAGGGGTTTTAGGTGGGTAGAGAGCTAGTTTAGTGGGGTGGTCTTAATTAATACACCCGTGTACGTATAGTCATTGCTAACCTAAAGTAAGGTTAGTTTTTTTCTAAGGAAAAGCTATTATTAACCCAAATTAAAATCCAACATAATATGTATGAAGCTTGTTTTTTTTTTATTATTATTATTAGTTTGGTGACATGAAGATTATTTATTCATAAATTTTTTAAATGAAGAAAATCTTATTGCTAGCGCGCTTCGAACCTGCGACCTTTTGAATGAAAGTACAATTTTTGACCGATATTCCACATCAGCAGTTATTTTGTTTAATAGTTATAACCAACTAATAGGCTCGGTTGATTTGAGTGGCTCGATTCTCGTTTATTTTGAGAAAAATATCAAGGTCAAGCCGTATAAATTGAGAAAACCTGCTCTTGAAGAGCTGCACTCTTATTGATTGATAATAATTTGAGAACTCCAATTATGAAATCGTTAAACACCTAAATAATTCGGTTAATTATTTTTTTTAATTTAAGGGATACTTGCTAAAAGATCTGTAAATTATTACAAAAATATTTAGATCTGAATCCTACCTACATCGACAAATTTGCCTTAGTTGTACAAGAAAAACAGAGATCAAATAAAGAGGGATGCTTGTCTTGTGTGCCCCTAAACTTAAGCTAGCTAGCTTTCCTTGGCAAAGATCGATACTTGCGGCACCACTATACATAGCAATATTATAGTTTTATACAAGCTAGGGTAGTTTCAAGTACAAACCCTATTGTATGTAGGATCGAATTAAGACCTTGTACTTGTAATTAAAAGGGTTAAATTATTGGACCAAATCAAATCTTTTGATATCAAATTAATTAAGAAAGAAGTGATGGACAAGTTGAGTTGCTTACATTGTACATAGATCAGTTGATTACATGCAAGAAATGTGCTCTACATACTATATTTTAGTTATTATATACGTAGTTTTTTATTTACGGGGCTTAGCTCCTCTTCTGCACCAATATATATATATATATATATATATATATGGACCTGGTAAAACTGACTCGAGACCCGAAACCCGAACCGAATGACCCGGACCCATGCCCGACCCGACACTCGAAATATGCTCACCCGAAAGTGGACTCGAAACCCGAATTGACCCGAACCGAACCATACTCGACCCGAAATTTTCAACAAAGTTGCTTGTTTTGGCATAACGATCGTATTTCACCAAAAATTGGTTGACCCAAAATCGACCCGACCCGAACCATACCCGACCCAAACCGAAACGACCCGAAATGTCACTTAACCCGAACTTGACCCGACCCGTACCCGAATCGAATGACCCATTTGCTAGGTCTCTCTATATATATATGCACGCGAGTGCATAATTTTTCTTTTTGTTTACTTTTTTGATAGGAACTATGGGAGGCATTAAGGCACAAATTACTAACCCATAGTTAATCAGAGAACAGCATAAGAGCCCATTTAATTGGTAAGGTTTTTTTTAAAAAAAAAATTAAGGGAATTAATATCTATTTAGGTGGGATTTAACCTAGGATCTCCATGATTAATTATATGTTGAAAGCATGGTATTGGACAAATTACCATTTGTCTTTTTTTGTCGTGTCCAGTAAGCCCCAATTTCTTCATTTCGTTACAATATTAATTGGTTTACTAGTAAGGTTAAATTTAACTGTGAGCTTGAATTTTGGGTACCTTGGAATCCGACTGGAACCGGTCAAATGGCTTCGGTTTCGATTTTCAAAAATTAGGAACCTGTCCGAACGGTTCCAGTTTTTAGTATTAATTTCGGAATTTGAATCAGAACCTCAAACCGGCCTTTTAGCATGTAATTTGATATTTTTAATGGATTTTTTAGATTTGCCAGAACTTTTTGTGAGTTTTTTTGCACTCTAGGCTATGAGTTAAATTACTAATTAACACAATTTGTGAATTTTTTTCGTACTTGTTATTAACTTTGTTAGGAGTACCTATGGTTGAATAATTTTAAAATAATTTAACCTTATTCGTTTTCGCATTTCGTAAAATTAGAGTGATGGAGCTATTAATTCTCAGTCTTAAGTTTTAGATTTGGACATACCAAACATTCTTACCTAGAAAATGGGGGGGGGGGGGGGAAGCACTTAAGTTGAGAATTTTCAAATTTAGGCGTATTAGGTATCCAAAATCAGAAGTAGAACCGGTGGCTCGGGTTCAAAAATCTTAGGAACCGTTTTGACCAGTTCCGATTCCCAAGCTTTAGGGAGGGTATTTAAAATTGCCCACCTTAGTTCAATCAATTAGATTAGTCTATCTAACAATAAGATTTAAAGTATGTCCTATTTTAATCGATGTCGTTGTCTTACTCTTCTTAAGAAATTTTTAATTATTTATGTAATAAACAAACTTAACTTCTTGTTAACTCGATTTTCTAATTTTACGAAGGGTGATTAATTAGTAATCTCAGCATTAAATTAGCGACTTTTTTTATTCTATAATTAATATATATATGTGTGTGTGTGTACACACGCACACACACACACACACACACACACACACACACATATATATATATATATATGTGGGGGGGTGATGATATGTGTTCTACTGCAAGACACTTTTAAATGTTTTATTCCATCTTAAATTAATATTTTTTATAAACTAAAATAACCAATTTTTAATTATTATTCTTAATTCTGAATTACTAAGCTTAAATATCTGTCGGTTAAACCGACAAAGTATTAAATGACACCTTAATCAGATCACCCTATCTACGAAGGCATATGTCATGCGTATTACCAAGAGTAACCCTAAGAAAGTGATCAAGCATGTAGCACAGGCTACTCTAGCAGCTGTTGTGTACATGATACATGAAGATCCAACTTTTCTACAGTTGTGTTTTACAAGTAATACAATAATTCCTCCCCGAAAAAAAATCTCATGATTTTTTGAAGAAAATAATTTTTCAAGAAAGTCATTTTCTTCTCAACCAAACACGCCCCACGCTAAAAAAAAACACACACGCAATAAATTACAAAAAAGGACCCCTATTTTTTTCACACTAAAAACCCAAAAGGTGAAAAATAAAAGAAAAATAAAAGAAAAAAACAATGAGATGGAAGTGCAGGGCACAAGATCAGGCTTGTTGCTAGCACGCAACCTTGACTAGGTTAACAAACTGAGAACCTTAACCATGGATGTATCTTTTCCACAAAAAAAGAAAAAGAAAAAGAAAAAGAAAACCCCTTGAAAGCAAATCTTGAAAGATCATCAGGGTTAATCTTGATTAGGGAAAACAAACTCTTAATTAATGTATTCAAATCTGGAGAGAGAAAGAGTAGAGATCTAGAGAGAGAGAGAGAGACAGATGATGGGGCATCAATATCACCAGATGAAGAGAGGGGGAGGAGGAATAGTTCATGGGATTAATAACAATGGAATGGGAATAATCAGCAGCGCAAGAGCGGTGAAAATGGCGATGGGAATGCTGGGAATGTGCGTTGTGGGTTACATTGCAGGGCCTCCTCTTTATTGGCATTTTGTTGAAGGCATTCATGCTTATCGTCCTTCTTCTTCTTCTTGCCCTCCTTGCTTTTGTGATTGCTCTTCTTCCTTCCCTCTTTTCTCTCTCCCCCAAGGTAATGCACTGCACTTTCATTCATTCATTCATTATCTGGATCTCTTCATACGCACTAAAACTGCACTCACACTAGGAGGTGGTGGTGGCGGTGTCGTAGTATTCATTCCGTTCTCTAGGGTACTGCACTTCCATTCGTTCGTTCGTTCTGATTTTCTGTGATTATTACTCTCTCTTATCGGAATCAGTCACGCTGATAGCAAAAATACTTTTAGGGCGACGTCTATATCTACCGAACATAGGACCCACATCGAGAGCAGTAGTTATTGTAATAGTATCATACTCATTGTTGAATGATCTAATCTTGCACTAATTATTCTAGATTATTTCTTCAAGACGTAGTTTAGTGTATGTTTCCTTGTAGAACATGGGTAAGTTACTACGTACATCTTAATTTGTATTCTACGTATCCTGCGAGTTGCTGTCTATTCGATATTTTCTTTAGTAAAGGAGACACGAATCAGGCTTTAAGCTGATTTGATGCCGCATTTTTCTTTCAGGCCTGAACAAGTCATTCACAGGTTAGGCTCTTATAACCAAACTCTTTGTACGTTGATGTAAATTCTCCACCTTTATGAATTATTATCCGTTAAATGGGGCATTTCATTAGACTGTATGAAGCATGATCCCGAGGTTAGCGAAGAGATGGAGAAGCATTTTGCAGACCTAGTGGCAGACGAGCTGAGGCAAAAGGAAGAGGACGCCATGGAGAATCAAAGACGATCAGACATGGCACTGCTCGAGGCAAAGAAGGTGGCGTCTCAGTATCAGAAAGAGGCAGATAAGTGCAACTCCGGGATGGAGACTTGTGAGGAGGCCAGAGAAAGAGCCGAAGAGGCTTTAGAGGCACAAAGGAAGATCACTGCAATGTGGGAGCAAAGAGCGCGTCAGAGAGGATGGAATGAAACCATTGTTACCAGAATTGCAGTGCGTAGGGAACCTGAAACAAATGTCGAGCGTCGGCAAATTTGAAATTTTATTCATCGAGTTGGTATCTGTCTGATTCACAGAAGCATAATATGATTTTTGGTATCTAGTTCACAATACCATACTCCTGAATATATATGCTTCAACTGGAATGCATACTGGTATTGAGACAAAGGTAGAATGTTAGAATCGCATATCACAACTAAATCAAAAGCAGAGCCGAATAACCAACAAGTCCCCCTTGTCCAGATGTTTTGTACCATCGAGACTCCAGGAAATATAGTCTGATGGTCGTGTTGGCCACCAGATCATAGATCTGTGAGCTGCTGGAGATGAAGGGTTAGACTTCGTGCAAACCGAGAATCAAAGCTCTATCAGCTGCCGGATATGAAGGGTTAGGCTTTGCGTAAGCCGAGAATTGTTACACATCGTAATGGCAGAAATTAAAGCATGATCATATTCACTGTTTCTTATCTAGCAATGGAGAAGAACTAAAGTAACCACCAAATCCTTGGCCCAGAAGACGTATAGCAGCTCCCTGAGAAAACTTCCTTGCAAATAGAAAGCAGGGAACTGATGTTGAATTTGTCCTGCACCACTCTGTCCTGTTCTCTGTCTCATAGTGTACATTGTTTATATCCTGTCAAAGAACCAGAAAAATGTGTGTTGAACCCTTTACCAAGCAGCACAAAGCAGGTTCGAGAGATCTGCGGAATTTTTTTTTGGAAAATAGGCTTACAAGATAAAGAATTGGAAATTAAGTTGAGAAAGAACTGGAAGACAGTGAAACATATATAATAGACGCATTACACGCTGTTATGATTAAGAAAGCATTAAACATATAAGAATAGAAGTTGAGAGCTGGCATCTAAAAACTTATCAAGGTCCATGTCTGAAAGTGAAGATAGTGATCCATCAAACCTTTATTTCTTTCATGCGTTGTGGAGTTACGCTATAGTAGCTGAAGGTCACAGGATGCCAACCTTTCCCTTCCATTTTTGAGACGGACTCATTCCACAGGGTATAAGTCAATGTCCTGCGTTCGAGTTCAGTTTCAAGCCCCTTCATCTGCGAAGAAGCAACCAGGTGTTACAACACTTGATTTGTATGCGTTTGATTTTTCTTTCATGATATCCCCCCCCCCCCAAAAAAAAGCAAAAAAAGTGCAGGAAATAGTTCGGACATCAGTGATGCAAGCAAGTACTGACCCCTATGCAGCAATAGCATTTATAATAGATGATTTACGGACAATAATGGCAAGCTATTAGCCACTTACAATAACTACAGACATATCCACTTACAGTGACCAATGTTTGCAAATAATGTTCATCTGGAATGCAATTGTGCTGCTGCTGGAGTATCTGCATTTGAATAAATGGTTCAGTATTCATAGTGACAAATGCAGGCTTTAAAACCAACCATATCATTGTTTACAAAGGATGCACCACTATAACCATCTCATCCATATCCACTGTAATAGCTATAAAGCCTATAAATGACCAACAGGATTTGAATATTCCTACAAGTGAAATACATACTGTTCCAGGGCTTAATTATACATAAATTTCCACCACTCATGTTATATGCTAAATGTCCCGCTTGCAGGCTGGCCTGCCTTGAAATAGGATGCTAAAGTCCAAAGGGACCACATATGTGACAGAGCCCAATGCCAAACCATCAGAGCAAGAGTTCCAGCCTCCAGCATATACGATTATATGCACTACAAAAGACTCTTTTTGATGGGTGATAAGATGCAATGGTCACCAAAGTCCCAGCAATAAGCCTCGACAAATTCTCCCAAAGCCAAAAAGGCCCACAGATAGCTAATGCCACAAAACAAACTTTTAATCAAAAGAGTTCTCAGACAAGGAAAAGAAGTGGCGACAAGAACACTTACAATATTTAGCTTCCCCTTTCTATCATCAATTGGTGGACGTCGCTGTAGGAAAAACAACAATTGAGAACACTTGCATCAGCATAACCAGCAGACATCTTATGTGCTCTCTCCATTACACCCCCCCCCCCCAAAAAAGGGCCACTTGTCCTTCTGAGGAGGCCCCAAAATAGAGTCCTCCTGATTATGGATACTTGCCACGCTCACCCCCCCCACCCCAAAAAAAACTTTTTTCCTGAGGAAGGGTGTCTAATGATCTTCCCTTAAAAATTAGAAGTACACAGATCCAAGGCAGGACAAATCTGAAAGAACACCAGGAGAATATACTAAAGGAAAGTCATCAGTAACACAGACTTATATACGGACGATAGCTGTTCAAAAAAGGGCTGGTCTACTAATAGGATTCAAACCAGCTCCCAGAAGAGCGATTTCTGACCAGGGAGCTCCAAGGAGTGAAGAGGCCACTATTTGAGCCATCTTATACCCCACAGAACACATTACATGCGAGGATATTAGAGCACAACATCACATATTGACTTGCAGAGTACATACCTTGCAGAACGTTCGAAAGACCGGAAAGACAACCCCATCATCAACCACAACTTCCGCGTGTCTACGAATCAGAGTAAACCACTGAAATTCCAAATTAAATAACAAGTTAGACGAGCAACTAGGAAACTTGGACTTTAGGTGATCATAATGACCATGCCAACATCATTAGAGCATTCAAAATGGGGATATCTGTACTTCTTGTCAGTTAAAGGGCCTACATAGATTACAAGAAAGTTTCATTTCCATGGAGTTTAACATATTTACACTAGACAACACACTACAATCAAAATACCAAATGAGACATCCAACAATTAAAAGTGCTTCTCATCCAGAAACAGAAAACAAAGGGGGGGGGCTTGACTACTGCAAAGAGAATTCAAAAAAAACAAAGGGACCAATGTGACTACAAATCAACCATGCAGTAAAACTCAATTAGCTGCAATTAGCTGATATTGTTATCAATCCTCTTGACTAATGCAAAGAGACACAACAACAACAACACCTCCCAGTGTGGGTCCTGCTTTCGCGGGGTCTGGGAAGATCCAGATGTAGGCAGCCTTACCTCTACAAGCATTTCTGCCTGTAGAGAGGCTGATTCCACGAGACCCACAAAAACGACTACTGCAAAGAGAATTCAAAAAAAAAGGGGGGGACCAATGCGACTACAAATCAACCATGCAGACAAACTCAATTAGCTGCAATTAGCTAATATTGTTATCAATCCTCTTGGTGAAAAGCCATTTTGCTTCATTAGAAGATAATTAGGCATTATTGACATGAATGCATGATAAAAGGGGAGAAATCTCTCTTAATATTTCAATGATTATTTGTTGATATCAGACTACGAGATTGTTTGTCCTGAATATGTGTTCAACGTCACTGACCATTGCCCAGTCGGAGACTGAATTATCTCAATGTCTGAGACTATAATGATATGAATCAAAATAGGCATTTACCTGCAGTAAAAGATCATTCCGTGGTCTTGAAATTATGACGAGAATTTTTCAATGAAATTGAAATTAATTTTGAAAATACACTTCCCTTTAAAATGGTTTAGAAAATCAGAATTTTCGGGCCATTAATTTTCTCCTCTGATACCAAATTAATTTGCAATTAATAAGCAGAAACGCTTCGCCACATGTCAAAAAGCTTTTAAAACTAGTCTTTTCATCTCTTCACTTGATAACCCCTTTTTAACCCATGGAAATCCTCACTTTGTCTTTACCGCCATTCTAACCCTAGTTTTAGAACTGCCGCCCCTCCTCTCACTAAGCTCTATGCCTCATCAAAAATGTGCTCCAAAAGAAAAACAATTCAGCCTCGAGCCCCTCAAAGGAACCCCCATTTGATGCCATAACTATTAAGTGTATAAGACAAGGGGATTTCATTGAGATCAAAGATCTTGAAGAAACACCATTGTCAAACTCCGATCAAAATGTGCACGCATATCAAGAGCACCCAACTGCTGATTCCCCCAAACAACTTCCATTACCAAGCCAACTTGAACTTCACAAGATGGAGATTAAAAGGCTAAGGGAGGAAAACGATTTGTTCAGTGCTTGGTTGGACAATTATGAACTACCAACCAAAGAACTTGAGAAGGAATCGAAATAGTTGCTCTCTCATAATGAACGTCTCAAGGATGAACTTCCAGGCTGAGCAATAAAAATCCAGAAGCGGAAGCAAGAGCAGAATTCTCAAGGACACTAAAATTCCAGCATCTCTTAGCTCTCCGTCCTTCCCCCTTCAATTTCAAAAACTCTGCCCTCTTAAAGTCAGTTTATAAGTTAGTTTTTTAGTTAATTTTGGTCAATTTCTTTTGGTTTGTAATTTTTGAAACAATGCCCTACATGTTTTGCTGATTGTCATGTGCTCCCTTATTTTGATGAAAGTCAAAGGGGGAGAAGAAAATGCAAAACAGAAAGCAGCAACCTAGGTCTGTGCACCTCACTCCAGATCACTTTGGAGCTCTCCAAGGCTCTGAACAACATTTGAGTTAAAAAGATTATTCAGGTGCTTATAAATATCTACATGCATGAATAGCTTGTTTCGGATAATATAGATGAAATTTGCTTGATGAATTAGAGTTTACTTGCCTATCCTGTGTGTCATACAATTTTGCTAAATGAGTATTAAATATTGTTCATTGAAACAGCCACCGCTTTTGTTGATCATATTCTTTGGTGGCTAAAAATGCTAACATTGGTTTACTTTGCATATTACCTAAGATAGCCTAAAAAAAATTATATGCTCAGTTATAAAAGATGCGAAGACTCTAAAACCCATCTCAGAAAACAAATATTACTTTTCAACAAATGGGGGGAAATTGAAGAATCAAGGACCCTGAATACAAAGTCAAAGACCCTGAATGACTTGGAGTCACGAATTCAAAATGTGGCCGTTCCATGACGAAACGGCCACATCGAAACGGTTTTTGAGTTAGCCAAACTGCATTTTCGTCCACAATATAAACACGATTGCCGCATTAGAGCAATTTTTCCATAACGTGACCGAAACCGCATTTTGAATCCTCGCTTAGAGTATTTTGAGTGTAAAGCAAATTTGTTGACAACATGTTAGACGAACCATACTTGTCTAAGCATATCAATGGGACTAAGTCTAGCTTGAATAGAACCTCAAGTTATAGTTTAGTGGCTCCAAACTATCCAAGTCCCAGGACTCTGATAGACGAGTGAGATGACTTCTAAAGTCACTAATTCTACATCAAGAACAGATTGATTAGCCCTTAGAGAGACAAGTTCAAGTTAGCTAAAAATGTAGATTCTCTATGCAATGCAACATATGAATAGTTAATTACCGAACAATTGATTCTTGTGATTAATTCTATTCAGCACAAATGGATCAAGATAGTTACATTCCCTTGTACTTTATTAACAAAGATTGCATGAATATTTCAAATGGTCAAATACGAGCTTAACTATGATCAATTAAGTTAGTCAATTTTACTGATTAGTTATCTTACAAATTTACTCAATGTATTAACTTGAAAAGCAATCATAAATTGCGAACATTGCTTTATTGCTATAAAACGATTGCTTTCAAATGTTGTCCTCTCTTAGAAACAAGGATAATCCGTCTTTGAAGGACAGCAAAAAATAGGTGTAGGCCAAAGCCCAGGTTTGGTATAACATTGCTTTCACAACTTAGAGAAAGCTTCAAATGTCTTTGCACAAGCAAAAAGGAATGGTTCTCACATTAAATGCTCTCGTTAAAAGGAGCCTCTCAAATGGAGAACAAGCTGGAACTGGAACAGCAAGGCAAAGGAAAAACTGAAGAACCAGTGACCAGAGCCAGCTCTCAAAGATGAAGATCCTACAGCATATCCTTTGTCTCTCTAATGTTCCAGAGTTCAACTCCAACAATCATCACAGAATGAAGACTATAAATAGAGGACTCATCTACAGTTGAAAAGTACAGCACACAAGATACACAAGAGAGCTTAAAGAAATACTTCAAGAAATACTTCAAGTGTAATTGTACTCGAGTGAGACTATACTGTAAATTTGTTATACAGTAAATTCCTTACAATCATTGTACACATTTTAATCCTTGTAAGACAAAAGAATTGGGAGGACTCATTTGGGCGCAACAGGGTTAACAAGGTGCTATCCTGCCTCAGAAGAACTTTAGGTGAAATCTGTCCAAGCACTTCGGCCATTTGTTGTCAAAGTTCCAGGGAGGACACTGACGTCACTATCTCAGGGGAAATTAATATCAGGGGTTAAAATCTTAAGAGGGAGCATTAGACGGAAAGTATCCCATTTGGCTTCGGTAAACTTCGCTACCAAACATCGTGTGCTTTCAATTCGTGCCTTTTACATTTGGTCAATATCTTTGGCTAATCTTTGGCTAATCACTTCAACGTGTCTTATCTACATGTTTGCATTGTGTTGACTGTCAAATTTATAAAATTTGCAGCTATTTTGCCCCTCTAGAATGATTATCACTACTTTGGGATCACATAGGACATCTTCAGAGCCCATGAAGGGCACATATTCATCATTTGACAACTTCTCGGATTTTTTATAAAAAAAAATATGCGAAAACCTGTGTATATCGCTTTCAATACAACGGTCCCAAGAGGCTTTGCTACGCCTCCATTGGGGAGGTGGGTAGAAAGGCTATGCCACTGTATCTTTGAAACCAAGGAAGAGTCTGCAGCACCTTCTAGATTTTATGCAATCATACCAGCATTGTGAACATTCTATAATGGCTGTAAAACATCCTAAACTTTTGAAAAGTTTATGAGAACGGAAACTTCACCAGTTTGGATCTCGCCTTAACAGCTTTTAGGGATACTATAGTCAATATTACACCTGCAAGCGGCGAGACTGATTTCGAGACACAAAAAATAAACATTGAAAACGATTTTGATAGGTTAAAGCTTCAGTGAGTGTCACCAAGTCGGAAAATACTAGGGATAGATGATACTAGCAATTGTCATTTGCAAACGCATCATAAAAAAGGGTGAGGAAGAAGTACTAGCCAATGACATCAAGTACCAAACAAGCAAAAGGAAATAGGTATCACCCAATATCTCAGTTAAGAGACATTAACACCTGGTAAGTGACTAAAAGCCATAGAAAGGACAAAAGCCAGCTACCTAAGGCCTAAAACCGGAATTTAAACTTCCAAATCTCCAATAACTCATCATGAATCAAGTCTTCCATAACTACTTCCAAATATGCCATGTCTTATTCAATCACCTCATCCAAATTTGTCTTTCGTCTTCCTCTATCTCTCTTGTATGTTGCAACATCAATCCTTGCCTCCGCATGGGGCATCAGCGGAGTCTAACTCTTCTCTTGATGTGCCCAAATCATATCAGCCTTGCATCTATCATCTTTATTTTTCACAGCCTTGCTTCCCTCATCTCATCTTGTCTTCCACAGGTGCCAATCCTATCATCCACCAAATCACTGCATTCCTTATTTTATCAATCCTATATGACCACACATCCTATATTACTCAAACCCGACCATACCCGTGTTGAAGTATAAAGTGTCCAATATGGGTGTTGTGTAGGACCCAACACTTGTTTGGAAAAATTTGTACATTATTGGCCTACAATGAAGGGTCGAGTCTCCATCCTCATGTGCAACTATCGACTGCTTGACATTGATACCCAAGAGCAAATGGAAAGTCCAAGCGACGTAGATTGAACAATCTTCATCCCTACGACCATCATCATTTGGACTTTCAGCCTTTTTATTAACCAACACTAGGACTGTTCATTATTGGTCCAAAACCCGAACCGAGCCGAACCAAAGACCGGTTAGGGCCGGACCAAACCGAATGGATTCGGTCCGATCCTCAATCCATCAATTTGGTCTTATTCGGCCTTCGGTTCGGTCCCGGTTTGGACCAATGGACCGATTAAAAACAAAAGAAAGCAACGTTATCAGTGAGCATTTAGGATTGGATCTAAATTTTGATTAAAACCAAGGCTAAGACTCAACATTCTCAAAACAATCAAGCATCTTGCCTTCTTTCTAGTTCTCTCTGTTTCTTCTCAACTTCAAGCTCCACACTTGAAAGACTCTGTTCTGCTGCACTGACCTAGGCGCTTGTCGAAGTGCACTAATCCATACAGCTCATATTGGATTGCACATAATTTGAAGCTTTGAGCCCTCTTATTTCTCGGCCCTTATTTGACTAAAAAGAAGTATGCGGAGGATGCAGCTTTTTTAAAATGGTGGGTTTGTCTTCTCCATGTTCCTTTTCTATGCTTCTTTCAAGTCTTGACGGAAGCAAACAAGAACAGAGTTGTAGTATGTTTAATTTTGGATTTTAGAGAAATGGGAAAGAGTTCATAGGTTTCACAAAACCACTATCTTCCTACTATTCTCTCTCCAGACATGTTCCTTCTATAGCTCTCTCTCTCTCTCTCTTTTTTTATAGACCCCTATGACTATAACATTTCAAATAGGGAGGAATAGTGGTGACATTATTTTTTAATAGGATAAAGTAAACATATGCCCCCTCTCATGGCTTTCAAACATTAGTAGTATTTTCTCAGAGCTGCTGTTGTATAACAAACTTTGAAAACAAAAATAAAGTGCTATGTTTTTAATTTTTTGGGCCTGGAGGTAAATTTGTACTGAGCGATTCATTTTGGCAAATATACACTTCAATGGCCTGTAATTTGACCACCCAATATAATTTTAAAACAAAATAATCGGTCTACTTTGGTCCGGTCCAGGTTTTTATGATCAGGTCCCGGTCCAGACTGAATATTATTTGGTCCGATCCTCAGTCCGAATCCTACTGCTTATTCGGTCTTCGGTCCAACCCGGTCTGGCTAAGACATTTTTTCCAAAATTCTAAAACCTTACAGCCCTCATTTCGGGGGGTCTCAATAGTCCCTAATTATTCTAACCCTTCTACCGGAGAGACTGAGACCTTTTAATACATTTTAGATATACTCCTAAAAAATATCAATCACTTTAATGGCCTCATAGGCACCATTCAACCCCCCTCCCCCTGACCTTGCTTAGCTATGAACTTGTGATTATTAGGGTATGGATTCCATAATACCACAAAAATAGGCGTGATGGGGCTGCCTTTTTCAGATGATTGTATATTTAATCTTGAAATTACTGCCAAACATAATCTACTATAAACCCATGAATTCTCCATCTCTCATACTCACAGCATTTTTTTCCTTCCTTTTAAAGAATAAAGTATGTTTTCTAGTAAATTTACTGTAAAGAATAAAGTATGTTTTCTCATAAATTTACTGTAACATTATATATAAACTTTAATCCAGCATCTATCAGTCTTCCCACTCAATTTCACTCGCAGATGGTGAATATACGGATCTAAATGGGGTCTGCACAAACTGATGAGTGGATCGGAGTGGGTGAAAGCCAATGATGAATGCAAATGATTGTTCACCGCATCTAGACTTGATCCGTTGGCACCCCCATCTAGAATTGTGGCACACTTTTAAGGCATCAAATGGAGTACACAATCACCATTGGACAACTTTCCTAAAAATATGAAACTATGTTTTAACCTAATGTTGAGAGTTCCAACCTTCCTACAAGTCAATTCATTTCAAAAAGTTTTACCTTCTTAACTCCTTTAGAACTTTCTTTCAGAAAATCTTTTTGTGAATGTCACAGAAATAATCGCTACAGTTGTCAAGGGGAAGGTTGGGTACTCCCCCAAATAACAAAATCTACTTCGACAAAGGTCTAAAGTTTACAATGGCAATTGTCTTTGTATGCTCAAAGTTCTCTAAATTTTGCTCAACGTCTATTCATGTGATAACCAACAGCATCCAAATGCCACATAAATTCTGTTCAACACCACAACATGGATATCACAGCTACCTAAAACGAAAATTCAAGAACATAGCTTACCTGTGATCCTTTTCGCCACTTATCTTTTGCTATAACAGGTGACATATCTGGGTTAAAGCGGCCTTCCTTATCAAGAAAACTAGTAGGAAGACAAACCAAGACAACGTCAACTAAAAAATTCATAAAAATATTAGTCCAACATCATATCAGAAAATTGAAGCAAAAGCCTATGGAAGAAAATGGAAGTTACACGCGACTTGAGATATGAAATTAAGAACACTAACTGTAATAGGCATCATAAATTCGGCCACTATTACCTGTCTACAAAACTTCTAGGAGATTGCGTTATGTAATTGTATGTATAGCTAAAATTGTACAGAGGAACACAACTGCATTACAGAAACCAATATATTAGAAAACACATAAAGAAGATAGAAATTTCAACAATTCATTCTAGAATGACGATATGAACAGTCCACCATGGATCGTGAATGTAATGACCTATCTGAGAGAAGAACAAATCTCTGATTGGCTGGGTCCTTAAGTGCTGCATCAAGTAATAATCTTTCTGCTTCAATCATGCTTGATTCACCCCAAGCTACCTGCAAACACAATTTGTCACCCCCAAACAAAATACAACCCTTACAAGCTACCAGATAAACAATTAAAGTCCAATGAAGAACCTGAATGCTATTGTTCAACTGCCGACCAAAAAATAAAGTTGAATGAGTAGTGGATTGATCAAACACAAACCCCGGCTGTGAATGAACATAAATAGAATAACTAGCTGTCTCAACTCCCTGCAATATCCAATTCACCGTCCAATTAGATAAAACCACCAATAAGCACGAAAAATTTTTCATATTACGAGGAAATGCACGTGATGCAATGTTAGTAAAGCAAGCAATTCAGATTAGCATCTCAAGTTGGCTTTGATTCATATCCATCTGCGTCTGATGCTAAAATTTACAGAGCATCACATGGATTATTAGATAACTGCTTTGTGCAACAAATTAACTAAACTGTCCCCAGTTTGAAACTAGTCCTCTTTTACATAGCAATTTCTCAGCATGTTCTTTTGACATGAACCATTACATTTTGTGCAATTCATCAAAATTCTCTACTTTTTGCACCCCATGATGAATCAATCCAAACTATCAATCGCGAACGACTCTTTAAAATGAAACAATGACCACAAAAAAGGAATAGAAAGAAGCAAGAATGAAAGGAAAACCTCGAAGAAGCTACCCCAGAGAAAATCGAGAGGAAGATGAAGACGAGTAAGGAACAAAAACGCAATCTTCGGAGGTCCTTCGAAGCTGATATCAACGAGCAGAGGTTTGCCCGTGGTTTCCGGCGTTAAAACCTCCGATTGAGTCTGAAATTTCCAGAAACCAAACACACATAGCAAAATCGTCACCGCAATTAGCAGCTTGAAACAAAGATGCCGGCGCCGGTGTGGAATCGCCGGCGACTTCTTCGTCGTCATCTTCTGTAAACCTCCTCCTCCTGCCATTTTCATTGAATATCAAAATCAAAATTTGGAAACATGCAGAAAATCAAGAGAGAGAGAGAGAGAGAGAGATTACATTGAAGTGGAGGTTCTCCAATGGAGACGAAGAAGAGGAATGCATTAAGGAGGCTGAAATTTGGAGGTTTTCAGCCTGGGAAACTTCCTCAGGTGTTACTTCAAATGCTTTATTGCGTAGGTAAGTTACAAAGCGACCTTATTTTGACTGCAGGGCTCTTGCGCAAATGTTGGAGAAATCTATATCTATATCTATATCTATATATAATACATAATAGCAAAGTTTCAATAACTACAATTTCCTTAATTCTCATTAACTTGAACTTTTCAACCGTTGGATTAAATGATTAATAAATAACAGCCATTGATTTACTTTAATCTCTCTCCCAAATCTATATCTATATTATAATAATAATAATAATAATAATAATAATAATAATAATAATAATAATAATAATACATTACTACCATTTCCTTAATTCTCATTAACTTGAACTTTTCAATCGTTGCATTAAATGATTAATAAATAATAGACATTGATTTGCTTTAATCTATCTCCCAACTCTATATCTATATAATAATAATAATAATAATAATAATAATAATAATAATAATAATAAT
>JACYFF010003369.1:1282213-1332964 GCA_017589665.1 Selenicereus undatus | reverse complement strand
AATATCTGTTTCATCATACACCGTGCATAGCACGGGTTTATACTAGTTAAATTAATTGAAACGTTTCATTGATAATAGCGTTTTGAATAGCATTTAGTATTTTGATACGGTCAATATATTAATTAATTAATTTTTAGTATTCAGTAATTTAGTATTTTAACTAGTATTTCAAGTAGTCTTTAGCATTTTAAGCAGCGTCTCTAACAAGTTAACAGTATTAGCTTTTGGCATTCAAAAATAGCGTTTCATATGTTTTGGCAAAAAAATATCCTTGGAAAATTTTATATTTGAAAATTATCTATGTCTTTTTACGTCAGTTACCTAACAGCTAAATTTACCGAATGCATTTATTTCAACTGCTCATCTAAACAGCTATCCGCTAACAGTTAAATTACAAACGCTATCAACTACCTAAACATCTATCTACTAGCTAAACCACTATCCGCTACCTAAGTAGCTCCTTTTTCCAAACAGGGCCTAAGTTGGAAAATAACTTGACTTTTAGTCCATTTTAATTGAAAATTAGGAAAGATTTGAATTTTTCCTTTTCTTCGATCAAGAGTGGACTTGAAAAATTGAAAGAAAGTGAAAGAAATTTAAAAAATGAAAAAAAAATTGACTACTTATAAAATGAGAGCATGTGTATTTCAACATCTACTAATCATTTACTACTCATCACCCCTCCTAATCACATACTATGATTATTTATCGTCCTTAACGGATCTTACAACATCTAATTGCTCATCACAATGTTTAACTACTTACTTATTACCGTTGGTTTAAATTACTAAGACGGACATACCTTAAATTAAAAATCATGTACTCTTATCAACATTGGTTGATTCAAATAATTTGGTACTTGCTTCTTTAAGTAAGGTTTCTGGTTTGAATCTTTTAAGTAAAGAAAACATGTGACAGTAGAGCTCTACCCCTTTATGAATTAATAGTAGATCAACTCTTGTCTCTCCAATGGAACTTTAGGCTTTAGTTGTAAGCGTTTTTGGCCCTCGTCTCGTAGGGTGGCAGTTGATTAGTGTTCCCTCTATGTAGGTGGTGTGGTCATCACTTTGGTTGGCGTTTTCTCTCCTGGTGTTGCGCACCATCCTCTTGTTGGCTGTAACCCCTATTAGGGCTTCTTGTCGTGGTTTCTTAGGAAGCAATTTAGCGTTTTTAGCATGGATGAAGGTTTGAAAGTTGAGTGGAGTAAATTGAAATTGATGAAAGCAGAGGAGGAAGTTATGATTTTTTATTAGGAAGTCTCGGCTGAGAAGAAGGCGGAAACTGAGCTGAGCTTATTGGGTGAACTTCTTACTGAGAATAACTTTAATATATGGGCACGAAGATGGTCTTTAAGAATATCTAGAAACTAGCAAAGGGTTTGTGCTGTTCAACCTAAAATTATGTCATTTTGGTCCTTTATTATGTAAAATGTGCTTGAAATAATTGATTAAATGAGGATTTAAGATATTTTTGTCTATTTAGTAAACATTATGGAGATTTGAATAAAATGAATGAGAAATTTGTCAAAATATTTGAAGAGATGAATGTTGGATCAAATGAGAAGGCAAAAGAAAAAAACCGCAAGCCACAACCCAGACGAAACCTACGGCTCAGACCCAGCGTACCCTCTTCCTCTTCCCAGCCTTCCTTCTCCTCCCTCCCTCCAATTCGGGATGGTTCTTGCTTCGGCCAATAGCTCCATCTCCTTTTTTCATTTTCTCCCACATGCGGGCCAAACTTCGCCCTGCTCTCGTCAGCCCAGCTATGTTCCCCCTCTCCTCATTTAAATTCATGCGCCTTGTACGTGAGCATAGTTTCCGATCCCCCATTTCAAGCCTGTGTTTTCTTCTTTTCTTGTCGTTGGCCTAGTAGTTGCTTGACCAGAAGCTGAGACTTGCCCAATTGCTTTACTCATTTGGCACGCGAATCTCACATGATATGCCTTCTTCCCCCCTCCTTCATTCCTTCTAGGGGTGAGCAAGGTTGTTGGGTACCCTAAAACCTGTTCGGAACTGGTCAAACGATTTTAGTTATGGTTCCTAAAAAAGAGGAACCCGTCAAATCGGCTCCATTTCGGTTCTCAAACAATTACTCGGAACCGGAATCTAGAACCTAATTAAAGAGAGGAAAATGAATAATTTTTTGATTTTTTACTACTTTTTCTTTTGTTTCCATATTCTCTTTCTATTTGATTTTTTTTTCCTTACAAAACTTGACTCTCCAAATAGCAAATTCAATGCAATATAGTTCATTTTCTACCGTTAATTGAAGGATGAATCATAATATTTAAAGTAACTAAGATTAAAAAAATACAAACTTAATAAATGAACTTTCTTTTTTGTGTAAAGATAGAAGATGAAAGTAGGAAACGATCAAACATCTCATCTCTCATCTAAATAAGTAAGAAAATTTAATTTATTAGGTCTTAAAATGTGAACACTAGGCGCAGGGGATACCTTAGAATCGGAACCGGAGGTTCCGGTTCCGGTTCCGGTTCCCAAAAGTTAGGAACCTGTTTAACCGGCTCCGATTCCGGTTCCAACATTTTGGGCGGGTACCCGGAACTACTCACCTCTAATTGCTTCCTTTTCTCTTCTCTACCCTAAACCCAAGATCCCTGTTGTTACTGCTTCTCTTCATCTCCCTTCCTCTACTATAACGGTCCCTCCATGCTTCTTTAATCTATTTTATTTTTATCTCTCCTCCTTCATTCATGATCATCAAGTTCATCATCAACTCATCCATTTTTTTTTTCTGGGCAAGTAATTGGGCATTAATGCAATTAATCAAGAGGAGAAGGTTGCGATTTTTTAGGCTAGAGAATTGAAGGGTGAGGTGCATTCAGAGCATAGAATAGAGTTTAATTTTCAAAGTCTTAAATCTTTTCTTTTTTTTGGTTTTTAGTTTCGAATATTGATGTAATCAGACTTGCACTTGTTTAAATCAGAAATTGGAATATAGTTTTGTGGCCTTGGCATTGATTCAATTTTGGTTTGTGGCCCGACATTGTTGCTGCTTAAAGGTTCTATTCTTCATGTTTTTTGATTTGGGAAAAACACCTATCATCTTTTGGGCCTGGCCCAGAAGATGTTCGCATATGCTTATTCACGAGGTCACATCCCCAAAAGGCCCGAAACGCAACCTTTGGGGCCTTTCCCCAGGCCCACTCGCTACAGGACCGGAGGCTCAGGCTATCAGCTACAGTAAGATCACTCTTTTACCCCTCTCACAAACAGGCTATAAATAGTGACATGTTCCCCTCGGAAAAGGGGCTGAAAAACAAGGAGAGGGAGAATTTACTCTGTATACTGTTCACACTTTCTAGAACACCTGATTGACTTGACCGTCGGAGAGGCGTCCCCCGGACCACACTCCGGGGCAGGCCTTTTTTGCAGGTCGGAGAAGGAGGCGAGAACGAAGCCGTGTTGATCGCCAGCTGTCGGATAAACCCGTTCTTTCGCACCACGTCATCAACACAATCACGAGACAGATTCCTGATGGAATCATTTTTCTTTTACTGTTTTGGTTCATGACACACTTTTGCAATTGGTGATAACTTTCTTTTTTTCCAATTCTCTCATGTTTACTAGATTTTGGAAGTTTCAGTTTGAATATAACCGGGAGTTTATTCAGCCTGTTTGTAGATTTCCAGTAAGGAAAAGCATAATGAGGCCATTGTTTAGAAATTTCATTAAGTTCCATCGCTTGTTTTGCAAATGTTGGTATGTTAATTCTTAGTTAGTGATCTAATTTTGTCAACCATCCTTGAGAATCAACCCTCAACTGTCACGACGAAAGTTGTACACTTGTGGTTAAACTTACTCTTTATAAACATCACAACATGTACGAGTTGGATAAGAATCTATTTGTCTTCTAGTTGTTCTCGATGAAGGACACAAAGTATGTGATTAGTGAGCATGGGCGTTTGATGGATGCATTCTGCTAATGAAGGATTGGACCGGTTTGGAGCAACTCTCTAAGATTAAATTCATGACAACACGCTTTTGGATGAAGGCATATAATGTTTCAGGTATTGAACAAACACCGTCATTTGCTACACTACTGGGCAATAAGATAGTACGTTTGTTGACTGTGAAAAAGGTAGCATGTACAGTGCAGACAGATCACTGTGATTTAAGGTCAATGCGGATGTCACCAAACTATTGTTGCGTGGTATTATGATAAAGCTTGATGGCAAAGCTATTTAGATATACTTCAAGTTAATTAAGATTCCAAACTCATGCTATAGTTGTCGTTTGATTGGACATGTGTTGAAGGCCTTTGATTTCATTAATCCTGACATAGCCAAAAAGGACCTTCAATATGGTGGTTGGCTCTGAGCCTTCCCTTTTAAGTCCCATAGGAGGAGTGCGGAGACTGATCTAGAAAAGGACAAAAAAACTCCTTTTAGTTTTTAGGAACAGCGAAAAAAAATTGTAAAGTCCGACAATGAATGAGTTTTGAGAACACTTCTATTCGAGTCCAAGATGCGAGGGGATGAAGAGGACTTGCTCGGACAATGGGGGTTCCAAGATGGCTATTAATGGAGAGGTAATTCATTCCTTGGAATGAAGTTCTTAAGCATAAACTAGAATAGGGTGAATATAGGCAGTGGAAGCAAGAAGTTAAGGGAGTGATGAATGGTGCAGGTCATATGATTATGAGCGCTGATTCAGCGTTGATTGCGAAGCAACCCCGCCTGGCCAAATGAATGCCCTTTGCTTCAACTATCAGGGTTTGGGCAAACCCCAGACAGTGAAAGACCTTTATGGGCTCTTATGAAACTTGAAGCCGAAACTGGTCTTCTTGGAAAAGACCAAGAAGTGTTTCAGTGATATGGAAAGTGTGAAGGGGGGGTTTGGTAATTACGTGGGGATGTGGATGCTAGAGACAGATCAAGAGGGCTTGCTATGTTGTGGGATAGGTATGTGAGCTTAAATTTTCTCTCTTCGTCATTTCTTCATATAGATGTTACCGTTTAATGGTGTAAGGATGATCCTTGGTGGCGGTTTATAGGGGTGCATGGCCAGGTAGATTATAAGCACAAACTACACACAAGGGATATGATTAGAGAATTGAAAATGCACTCCGACGTCCCTTGGCTAGTAATGGGTGATGGCAACTAGATTTTTTACCAGTGCGAAACATCGAGGGATCCTCCAAAATCGCAATCTCTAATTAACTCATCCTGTGAGGCGTTTCTTGATTATGATTTATTTGATTTAGGTAATCTAGCTATGATTTCACATGGTGTAACTATATGGGGAATTGGGTGGTGGTAGAGGATCAACTAGATCGATATTTTTGCTAATATTCAGTGGTCCTTGCTTTCCTTGAAGCTGTACTAGAGTGGGTGCTGGATTATTTAAATTTAAATAAATATGGGTGATAGATGTGCCTTGTAGGGAGGTTATTACTAAGGTTGATCTTCTACATGCGCTACTGATGCGGTTGATAACCTAATGGTGACGGTGCAGTGCTATGCTGGGAAATTATCAAAATGGAACCAAAAGGAATTGGAAATGGTGGATGTGGAGATTGGGAAATTAGAACTGTGGCTCAAACTTCAAAGGGACGCCATGAGCTAGAGGGACGCATAAGAGGAATGAGGGAAATCTTGTGGTGGTAGAGGGCTTGTTCGGACTACCTCAAGTTTCATATGCTAGTACAGGGTGGTTCCACTCTAAGGTAAGTATGCGCCGGACCTCAAATTTATAAATGAGTTATTGGATGATGCGGGAATTATGCACATGGACCCAAAAGAGTTGTAGCATATTGTTCTTAATTACTTTACTAGTTTGTTTACAGTGATTGAGAATTAGAAATGAAGGAGGTGTTGCACAGCAACGAATGAAGGATTATAAAGGGGATGAACTCACACTTATACGCATCGTACTCTAGTGTGGAGGTGGAATAGGCTCTAAACCAGAAGCACCCACATAAGGCTCCATGGTCGGATGGAATGAACCTTTTTTTCTTCCAACTGTTTTGAGACCTGGTATGAGGGGATGTCACGGCTGCTGTGTTGAATATCTTAACTAGTCATGCCATTCCCCCCCAAAGCTTAATCATACATTCATGGTTCTCATACCAAAAAAAGGAGGAGCCAAACGACATGGGTGAGTTTCAACCAATTATTCTTTGTAACATGATTTGTAAGCTTGTCGCGAAAGTTATAAGAAACTGACTGAAGAGCTTGCTAACTAATATCATCTCTGACTCTCAAAGTGCCTTTATACCAAGTCGCTTTCTTACAGACAATATCTTGGCAACCTTTTAAGGGATTTCATGCTATGAACAATAACTTGTGTGCTAATGAGGACATGACAAAGATGAAGATGGCGAAAACATATGACTGTGTCGAGTAGATGTTTCTTGCTAAGTCGATGGAGAAGATGGGTTTTCGAGGGTAGTGGATTCAATTGATCATGAATTGTGTCAAATCCACTTTTTCTCGGCGATTTGATCACCTTTCATCTTATGTATTTCTTTTAGTGGCGAGAGGTTTGTCAGGTTTTTTGAAGAGGTCGATTGAGCAAGGTGCTATAGTGGGTTCTATTTATCTGCTGGTCCACGCACTATACCACACCTACTTTTTGCTAATGATTCGATAATTGTTTTTGAAGCTTGTTGAAAGAATTAGGGTTTAGGACGTACCTAAACTGGCGGAAACGAACGGATCCTTTTGATGCCCTTTTGCTCCACGATCTGAACCCGGAGGCTACTAGAGTCCCGGTAGTGTGACCACGACCCAAACCCGAGACACGATTGAATTGGGAGAAATGGGAGTTTATGAAGATGCAGAAAAGGACTGAATCAGTGTTGTGCGTATTTTCTGTCAACAAGCTGAGTTTTTATATGACATATTTACTAAAAATAGCCATAGCCATTTACTAAAAATAGCAGTAGGAAAAACTCAGCTTTCCTAATTTTCTGCTTTAGTGGACGTTGCCACTAACATCTCCCACTCGGCCACTCAAGCCGTAACAATGTTTCTAGAACATTGTTTTCTCTTCTAAACGTGTCATACCAGGAATGAGACGTGCGACCATAAATAAGTAGTGATTTCTGTTAAGACACCATCAGTCTAACAAAACACTTTCAAGGCAGACAATTCCCTAAACCATTCAAGACCTCACCTGAGGCACACGTTGTCCCTTTATGCCTGCTGATATATCATGGTTATATTCCGAAATATAACCGTCCGGGCTGATATGGTGAATATGTAATGGTTTTCCTCTAGCGACTCATAACATTACATCTCAATAAGATTGCTTTCCTAATACGTTCCGCTGAGCTGTATAAATCCATAACTCTTGGAGTACGTATTAAAGTAGCAACATCTCATTGGGGATTCATGTCATAGCCCTAAGTCCAAGGGATTTGTTATATGAAACACCGATGTTTCAGGGATCACACAGTGACAAGGAAGGGAATCAGTTGTCACTCCACTAGGTCGACTTAAGCACACACAGTCATGGTATAACTCCCACTGAGGTGAGACTGTCACTATTTATATCATGCGAATTACAAGCCCAGTTCCTTCTCAGAAATGACTCGAGGTCCCCGGTTAACGTACTTAACATAACTTGGACACTCAAAATTCGGCTTTAGGCTTTGATATAAGGTTGTGTTATATCCGATTCACTCAGAATCTCATCTTAGACTTACTAAGGCGACTAATTCTCCACATCACTCTTACCACCGAAGGTACGATGATAATCAATATTGCACACCTAGTGCCAATATGATCAAGTCTTACCCTACCCGCTACTTAAGCGTTAGGATTGATTATCCGTGTGACAAGATAATCAAAAAGCCTAGTGACATTTAGATATGCCTAATCAAACAACCAGAGTAAAATAATGACCATTTTGCACAAAATAAATGTTCATTACATACTTGTCCAAACCAAAAACGGGATATTTTAATTAACTAAACTCTACGGAGACCAAGACTCATCATATAAGTTTTGAACACATCTCTTGGAGTAGGTTTTGTTAATGGATCCGCTATCATCTTAACTGTAGATAAGTATTTTACAATAACTTCTTTTGACTTTATGGCGTCTCTTACAAAATGATAACGCCTTTTAATATGCTTGGATTTCCTATGGAATTTAGGATCCTTAGCATATTGCATAGCAGCAGTATTGTCGCACCAAATTTCTACATGATCATTAACTCGTGGAGTAAGAGCAAGATCCTGGAGAAAACTCCTCAGCCAAACTGCCTCCTGAGTGGCGAGGCAACAAGCGACATATTCTGCCTCCATAGTCGATAGGGCTATGCAATCTTGCTTCTTGCTGCACCAAGATATGGCTCCCCCACCCAGGGTGAAGACATATCCAGAGGTGGACGTAGACTCATCTAAGTCTCCACCCCAGTCAGCATCAGTGTACCCCCTCAATTTTAGGTCTCCTCCTTGGTAGCAAAGTACCAAGTCAGCAGTTCCTCGAAGATAACGCATTATCCTCTTGACGGCTTGCCAATGAGCGTTCCCAGGGTTACTTTGGTAACGACTTACCAAACCAACCGCGAAGCAAATGTCAGGCCGTGTGCATAACATGGCATACATTACGCTTCCGACTGCACTAGCATAAGGGACATTACTCATTTTATGTTTTTCCTCATCTGTTGTTGGACACTGTTCTAGACGTAAGGTTAAGCCCTTGTCGATCGGAGTATCAACAGGTTTGGAATAATGCATCCGAAACCGTTCTAAGACTTTCTCAATATATGCCTTTTGACATAAACCGAGAAGTTTCCTAGAACGATCTCTGATTATTTCCACCCCTAGGACATACCTAGCTTCACCCATGTCCTTCATCTCAAAGACAGAGGACAGTCACCGCTTGGTGGCATTGATCATCTCCAAGTCACTCCCAGCTAGTAGAATGTCATCGACATACAAAGTAAGAAACATAATTCCTACTTTTGTCTTCTTGACATATACGCAGTGGTCTTCTGAGACCATGGTTAAGCCAAACGCAGTAATGGCTTCATGGAATCTGAAGTACCATGCTCTTGAAGACTGTTTGAGGCCATATATGGATTTTCTGAGACGACAAACTTTGTCTTCTCGCCCTTTTGATACAAAACCAAAAGGTTGTACCATATATATCTCTTCCTCAAGGGACCCATTTAGAAAAGCAGTCTTCACATCCATCTGGAACAGTTCTAAGCCCAGATGGGCAACTAGTGCTAGAAGTAGGCGAATAGAGGCTAATCTCACCACAGAAGAAAAAGTTTCCTCATAGTCTACTCCCTCAACTTGGGTGTAGCCTTTCGCCACTAATCGGGTTTTGAACTTATCAATTGACCCATCCGCCCGATGTTTTACCTTGAAAACCCACTTGTTTCCAATGACTTTACGTCCAAGGGGAAGGTTGACTAGATCCCATACTTCATTCCTAGCCATTGAGTCCAACTCATCCCTCATGGCATCCATCCATTCTTCCTTATTTGGTGAGTCAACAGCCTCTACATAAGAGGTTGGCTCTTCTATTTCCAAAGGCATGCAGAAGAAAACGTTCTCTTCGATTTGAAAAAACTGGCGAGGAACTCTTCCGCGCTCACTCCTTCGGGTTATGCTAGGACCTGGTTGCGTTGTCTGTTCAGGTTCCAACTCTTCTCTCCCCCTTTTTCTTCGAGGTACCAGACCTTGAGTAGGAGAAGTCCCTCGAGGCACAGAACCTCGAATAGGAGTGGTGCCACTCCCACTAACCCCTTGGGGTGTGGGTTGGTGAGTACGAGGACTATCCTCATTCCCGTTAACGAGGGGTTGAGGGTCGTCCTCGTTCTCGGGTTGGGCATCCTGAGCAGACAAGCTCCCTTTAGTAGGAATGGGTACACTATCACCATCAGCAGGAATGGGTATATTCCCACTATCTCCAGCATCAGGAAAAAATTCTCTATCCTCGGTGATACGGTTAGTATACATATCCTCCCCTTCACCGAGAGGTAGGTTTAGTTGTAACTCATACAACTGCAAGTCCTGTTTGACTTCACCAATAGTTGGGAGCTCATCCTCAAGAAAGTCGACATTTCGGGAATCAATTTCCTTCATGCCGCCACTAGGATGTTCTCCGTACATCACATAACCTTTTGAATGTTCAGGGTATCTAATAAAGACCATCTTAGTGGCTCTTGGACCAAGTTTGCCATGTCTATGAGTCGGGTTATGCACATAGCCTGCCGACCCCCATGGTCGTAAATGGTCCAAAAGAGGTTTCCGACTGTTCCATAACTCATATGGGGTAGTTGAAACGCTCTTACTGGGTACTCTGTTTAAGATGTAAGTTGCTGAAAGCAATGCATCACCCCAGAAGCTAATTGGGAGATTAGCTTGAGCCATCATTGACCTGACCATGTCAAGTAATGTACGATTCCTACGCTCGGCAACACCATTTTGTTGTAGAGTGTAAGGAATCGTAAGATGTCTAACTATACCCTTTTCCTCACAAAAACTCTTGAACATATCAGAGAGGTACTCTCGACCACGGTCGGTCCGAAGAGTCTTAACTCTTCGATCCAACTTAGTCTCTACCTCTAATACGAAGCGTTTGAACACATCTAAAGCTTCATGACGATGTGATAACAGATAAACATATCCGTATCTAGAGTAATCGTCAATTAGAGTGAGGAAATAAATGGCACCATTACGTGCCTTTACATTCATAGGTCCGCAAATGTCGGAGTGAATGAGATCTAAGGCACCAAGCGCCCTAGAAGCCTTACCAAAAGGTTTCTTGGTTGCTTTTCCAACTAAACAAGGTTCACATTTAGGTAGCCTAACTTTAGTAAGCGATCCTAATAAACCTTCTTTAGCTAGTCCAGTCATTGTTTCTTGACCAATATGGCCTAGTCTAGCATGCCAAACAACAGAATCATGGTCTGAATCAATAGATGACACAAAAACAGAAGACGTATAATTACTATAATACTCATTATCCAAGTCCAAAACAAGGAAATCATATACCAAAGATGCGTGGCCAAACAAATTGCCACTATAAAAAATATCTAAACCGTCAATACAAGAAACAAACTGAAAACCTAATTTCATTAAAGAGACATAAGACACTAAGGAACATCGGACTCCAGGCGCGTAGAGAGTGTCGTGAAGAAGCAACGAATTTCCTCCACGTAACTTAAGCCGATACGTTCCGACTCCTAGAACGTCCTCTGCAGTGCCATTTCCAAGAGTCACAGTTTGTAACCCCACCGGACAAGGGTGAAAGTCCACAAACCCAACTCGATCTCGAACTACGTGCTTGCTTGCTCCCGAATCTACAATCCAATTAGGAAAGGATTTAGCAACGAATGCATGGGAACATACAAGTAGTTCAACAGTAGGAAATGAAGAAGGTACCTTAGCAGGGTCGGGACACTCCCGAGCAAAATGGCCCTTCTTCCTGCAGTTATAGCACGTCACTCGTGCCATTTTATCCGTCACCTTGCCCTTGGCCTTTGATTGCTTCTTAGCAATACCGCCTCTAGGGCCAAGCTTCTTAGAAGGATGAAGACTCTTCTTCTTCCCTCGTCTGAACTGGTTGCCCTTAGGCCTGTCCACCCTGGCTACTAAAGCTACAGGGGGAGGAGCGCAGGCCCTCAAGCGCTCATCTTCCAGCTCAAGATGCTTGGTGATATCGGCGAAAGTTCTGATGCTCCCGTTGTGAGTCATCATGGTGATGAACGGTTTCCATTTTTCGTCCCCAGCGGGAAGTGCACGGAGCACATTTGTCCGCTGTTCGCGTTCGGAAATTTCCACACCAGCATGTTATGATTTTCCGCAAGCGTACGGTTAACGTTGTAGTACCTACGGGTATCGTCCTCAGGGATGGAGGAAATTTGATTATTAAAAATTCTAACCTAATTGAAACTGAAAATTAAAATCGACTAACTGAAAATTATCATATTTGATTTAGTGAATTTACAAACTAAAATAATTGAAAAACTGTAAGAGATTTGAGAGTACCAAAAGGTAATTTGGAATACGAAACTGAAAATAAATCACGTGAGCAACACCTTGCAGTAATTAAACTTTGAAATCTTCATCTTCCTGGCTTTGTCGAAACAGAGGAGGAAGCAAATTAAGCAGGGGCTACGGTAGAACAGAGAGAATGGAACAGGTCAAGCCAAATTCAATAATTAACGCGAATGTTTACAAACCCAGATTCAATAATGTCAAATTGGAGAAACTAGAAATTGGATTCGAAAATAAAATACAAGAAAAGAAACCGGAAGCTAAGAACTCTCTCCCCCACTCCCCTGCTTCTCTGCTTTCACTGCCGTTAAAAGCCTCTTGAAGAACCTGTTCGTTGCCCCCAGAAAGCCACCTCTCTCTCTTTGGTTACTTCCATAAATTCTCAAAATAATTCTTTTGAAACCGCTGGGATAATGATGATATTAATTATGGAACATTAAAGGAAGAAAGAGAGAGAAGGAAGGTCGGGCATGGGAAGAGAACCAAGAGGTAGGAAGGCTCTGTTTGTTTCAGATTTTCTGAGGTTTTGGAACCTGTCGAGGAAGAAGAAAGGTTGAGGAAGAAAACAGACAAAGCTCACGTGCCCAGCACGTGATGGATTTAAGTGGAAGGTTGGGTCACTTGATTGAGTGAAGCTGACGGGCTGGACCGCGGGGAGGAGAAGAGGAAGATGGGAGAGAGTAAAGAGAAGGGGGGGAAACCGTGTGGGCTGTCTCGCTGGGCCAGCTTGTAAGGCAAAAGGGGAAGGAGACTGGGCTCTTGTAGCTTCATTTTTTATTTTTTTTTCTTCTTTCTTCAAGTTATTTTCAATCCCTACAAAATAAACAAAAGTATTATTAAAAAGCTAAAACAAGTATTTAGATAATAAAAATCTAATTTAATAATTTATTTAGAGCAAATATTCGATGATAACAGGGTATAAAATATCATAATTTCATGTTCAACACAGCAGCTTTTAGGTCCCGCAGCATGGCCTGCAAAGTTCGCACATGCTCGGTTATACTTCGGTTCGAGTCTATCGTGTATGTCATCCACTTAAGATGCAACGCACGAAGTCTCGTTTCCGAAGTTTGACCGTACCTGAAGCGGATATTATCCTACATTTCCTTAGCAGTGGGATAAACTTCAAACTCACCTATAAGGTCGTTATGCATGCAGTAAAGCACAGTATAACGTGCCTTACGGTCCTTTTTGCACCAATCTTGGTACGCAACCAAACTGGTTTTGTACTCATCAGTATGAGTAATATCCTTGTCGTCGTTGTCTCTAGTCAAGGGTGCGGACATTGTGGTTGTGAGGTGCTCTAATACCTCACATTCTTCCAGAAGATACTGAATCTTCCGGCGCCACATGTCATAGTTGGACCCATCCAACTTTTCATTGGTGGTCAACTCACCAATCATTGAAGTTTTAGAAGCCATATCTACAATTAAAAAATGGACATTAGGCACATCTTGTACGTAACCAAAGAAAACTCAAAAATTAAAATTCATGTTATATGTTCGAAAATTTCGCTAAGCTCATAATCTTCACATATTCCATGAACTCAAAAATGAGATACTTTGATTACTAATATTTCACGAAAAACACATTCTTATGAATACAATGTTTAAACACATTAACATTCCATAATCTATCATCACATAGGCGTTTTTAGAACATAATATAAAACACATTCATTTACATTTAAAGAACTAATCTCTTATATATAAATCGAACACATAGCGACATATATATAAATACGTATCATTTTTCATGCCATAAACTCACATAAAAAAAAAATATGAAACTCATTCATGGGTTAAAATATTTAACCAGGCATGTTTTGAATGATACAGTTAGACAAACAAATAGCCTAGGAAAATAAAATTAAAATAAACACATTATTATAATTTTTCGAGGCTGAACATGATTTTAAATTTTAAAACCAAATTTTAAAATTAAAACCATTGTAAAAAAAACGAGACCCCCTGCCCCCCCCTTTTTTTTATGCATTCAAAAGGCAGGCCGATCCATTTTTTTGTTTAAAACAGCAAAGGTTTGGGAAAAAGGAGGGGGGTACGTGCCATTTTATGGGGAGGGTCCATTTTATTTGCCATTTCCTCTCACCTCTCCATATTTCTGCTGCTATCTCGAGGGATCTCCTTCTTCCTCCTCGCTTCCTCCCTCACTCACTTGCCTTAGCCTTGGCCGGCCGCCATGGGAGCCGAACACCCAGCCCGTAGCCCATGTTTTTTCTTGGTTTTGGGGTTTCAGTCCCTTCGACCCCCGACTTTGGTTCTCGCCGGAAACGGGCCTGGGAAGGCCTGGCCGCCATGGAAACCGGCACCAAGCCCTGTGTTCGTCGGCCGGCTGGTCTTCCCGGTCATTTTCCGGTACCCCAACGCTAAAAAAAAAAACACCAAATGAGGAAAAACCCGCCGCCTTCCCAAATCTGAAACCCCCCCCCCGATCTCTCTTTTTGGCCGCCTACCTCGCAAACTACCGCCACCATCACATAGATCGGCTGATGACGGTCAGGTGGGTGGGCAACACGCGCGCAACGCGCCACTCAGGCAGTGGCGCGTGTTGCCTACGCGCCGTCATGGGAGGTCGGTTGGGTGTTTCGGTGACCTAGGGCGGCGGATCGGGGTTCGTGGAGGGCAAGGTGAAGAGGAAAGAGAGGAAACCTATCTCTCTCAGCGGCGCGTGCAACCCACGCGCCACCCCTCTGGGGCGGTTTTGGCGGCGTTCTGATGGTATGACTATCACCACCCTTTTCCCCCTTTTCTGGCTTTTTTTTGTTATATATTTTCCTTAAAACGGTCGAGGGTCGGCGGGGGCCTAAACAGGCGGTTTATTACATGGCAGGAGGAAAGGAAAAAAAATGCATGAATTTAACATATAAATTAGGCATGCATTTCCTATCAATCGAGAGCAAAAACATCAATTATGTGCTCTGATACCACTGTTGAAAGAGTTAGGGTTTAGGACGTACCTAAACTGGCGGAAACGAACGGATCCTTTTGATGCCCTTTTGCTCCACGATCTGAACCCGACGGCTACTAGAGTCCCGGTAGTGTGACCACGACCCAAACTCGAGACACGATTGAATTAGGATAAATGGGAGTTTAGGAAGATGCAAAAAAGGACTGAATCAGTGTTGTGTGTATTTTCTGTCAACAAGCTGAGTTTTTATATGGCATATTTACTAAAAATAGCCATAGCCATTTACTAAAAATAGCAGTAGGAAAAACTCAGTTTTTCTAATTTTCTGCTTTAGTGGACGTTGCCACTAACAAAGCTAATAAAGCCTATGTCGTAATCATCAAGGAACTCCTCCAGAAATATGAGTATGCCTCGGCCCAAAAGGTGAACTTTGACAAGACAAGTGTGATGTTTAGTAAGGGTGTGCAGGAGGACAGGAGTAGACATATCACACTTTGCTTAGATATTAGGGAGGTGTTATCTCACGGTAAATATCAGGGGCTATCAACAAGGATAGAGAGATCGAAGAAATAGCCTTTCTTACTTATTGTGGATCGGGTCAAGAAACATATGAGTAGCTAGATGAAAACTTATTTCCTGGGCTGGAAGGGAGGTGTTGATAAAAGTTGTCGCTCAAGCTATCCCGATCCATGCGATGAGCATATTCAAATTTACAAAAGAGTTATGTAGTTCTATCTAATATGCTATTAATAGGTTCTGATGGGGTCACAAAAATAACGGAAGACGTATTCATTTGCTAGGGGTAGAAGTTGTGCTCCAATAAGATGTTTGACGGTGCTTTGTTGGCAAGCGGTGTGGCAGCTACAGAAGGACGATTCGTTGCTTGTCATCAAGCTATTGAAGGCTAAGTATTGTCCATCAACTAATGTGCTTGAGGCTGAACTTGGAACTAAACCTAGTTTTACGTGGCTAAGTATTTAGAGAGTCAAAGGAGCCATTGTTGATGGTCGAGATGGCTTGTTGGTAATGTTCATCTGTTCATGTTTGGTTAGATAGGCGGATCCAAAGGCCCTCTTCTTTCAAAATTATATCTGCTATCCCATCTCTTTTGGCTAACCTCAAGGTATGTGATATTATTGATTTCGAGGCGGGGACTTAGAGGGAGTCTTTTATTAGGAAGTCTTTTTTCCCCTATGATGCTGAGATCATTTTAGGATGCCATTGTGTAATTCTTAGCCTATGGATAAGTTGGTATGACATTTCTCTCCCAAAGATATGTTCATCGTAAAAATTGCCTATTACCTCATCCTCCATAATCATATTTCGAGCGGTGAATTGTGCCTCTAGCATGGACAACAAAATATAGAAATTGATTTGGGGGTTGAATATGCCTCCAAGAGTTTAATTGTTTGGGTGGTGGGCATATAGAGGGTTCTACCTACGGATTGTAATATTGCTAGGCATGTCCTATCTTTGTGCATGTCATGTGGGATTAGTGGATGTATGGAGGAGTCTGTAGAAATATTGTAATATTTTCCTTTGTTAATATTTTCTTTTGTTGATTTCTTTTGTAAGTTTATTTTCTTTTACACCTTTCTTTTATTTTCTTTTCTTTCTTTTCTTTCTTCTTTACCGACATATATGTTGAGTATATTAGGAAGTTTTGTATTTTTGTTTTCTTTAATTAAGGCAATATTACAGAAATGCTATCTCTGCTTCTCTCTCTCTTCGAATGGGTGCCTTCACCTAAACCCTAAATCTACAGTCGGATACTCATATTTTATGTGAATGTCCTCTAGCAGAGAGATTTGAGAAAGATCTGATTTTGACTGAAGCTTATGGGTTGGGCAGTTTAGAAGTGTATGGACTAGATGGAATAGGTGGTTGGCCTGGTTAAATGAAGAACAGTTTGGTGAGTTCTTGGCGGCTATATGGGAGTGTTGTAATGCTTGGAATCGATTTCTTTTTAGCTTGTCTACTTTAATACTTGAGACCTTGAGTGAGAAGGTTGTTGCGTTTGTTCGATCATACCGAGAGGCCGAGGTACATGAGAGGCATACCCAGAGCCTTCCTTGTACTTGGGTGTCGCCCATGCCGAGGATAGTGAATCAAAACATAACGATGGTGGTAAACTTGATGGGGATTGCTCTGGGTCGAATTTCTTAGTTAGGAATTGTAACGCCCCCAACCCTAAAGCCAGGAGAGTTACCATTTATCTTAAATCATGAGACAAAACGGACAGAGTTTCTCCTAAAACTTGACCATTTTCCCTGGCTTACAGCCTTACAATTAATTCCCTGTACTGAAAATAATAATAAAACTAACTCAATGGCCACCCGCCGGAGTTCACAGCTCTGTGGGTATTACATTGAAAATGATGTTTTAGGGGAGGGAGTTACCCACTGTATGATTTTCGCTCATTTCATTTGTCATTGTTGCCCTCCAGGTTTATGACGTAAGCCGAAAGGGAGTCGTTGCTACCCTAGAAGTAAAGTGATGTGCTTGTACGTGAATTGCAAAGTGTATTATAATGTAATGATTGTAAATTAAGTCCTTGTGTGCTTGGTTTGCATATCATTAGAGTCGCTCTGTATGGCCGTAAGAGTCACCATCTAAGTTGTCAAGGCTCTACCCTTCGTTGTTCATTTGTTTAAACATTATACTGCATTGATTGTGGTGCTCCGAGTGGGTAGCCCGTAGAGCTGTGAACTCTGGCAGGTGGTCGTTGAGTTAGTTTTACGGTTATTTTCAGTATAGGGAATTAATTATAAGGCTGTAAGCCTGAAAAAATGGTCAATTTTTAGGACAAATTCTGTCCGTTTTGTTCCAGGATTTAAGATAAATGGTAACTCTCCTGGCTTTAGGGTTGGGGGCGTTACAGGAATCACGAGGGGGATGTGCTTATGGCAAGGGTCCAGCAAGGTCATGGCTTCGCGAGCTTGGAAGTAGAGGAGGCAAGAGCCTTTGGGTTAAAGATGGCAAAAGGAGGTAGGCTACACTGATCTCGTTATTGAGGGTGATTGTTTACACCTCATTGAATCATTAGAGAATAGAAAGATGCATGACAACGTTGTGGGTTTTCTTGTTTAACAAATTCTTGTGCATATAGAGCCTTTTTATTTTTTTTCTCTTGTTCTTTTGTTAGGAGAATGGATGATAAGGAGGGTATTACTTCCCAGACCTTGGATGATACATACTCTTACATTGATGCTATTTAATATAATCTCCACCCCCCCCCCACCTCCTTTTTTTTTATTTAAAAAAAAGTACGTCAACTCTTGTAACAGATGTCCAAAGACAAAAAACAAAATAAAGCATTTGTTCTTTTATAGTTATTTACGTATTTATGAACTTATTTATATATTTATTTAGAGGAGGTACAAACGCTACAATATGGTAGAGAGAGATGCATTAACTCAATAATCACACTTTATTTGGATTTTTTTTATCGAAGAAAAAGGAGTTTCATTAATTAAAGGTCATATAACATTTAAAATGTAGAATCATCTAACATGGATAGATATCAAATGCCATAATAAAGTCTCCTCTCCAAAAAAAATCAATGGTAAATATACTATTAATTGTCTCTAAACTTGCAACATTATTCTAACTATTTACTGCATTTTTCAACGTCATTATGCCTTTTTCGAATGACAAATGAAATACGGTATAATTCCTTCGAGTAACATTTTATTTGATATGATAATGATGCTTAAAGCTAAATTCACCGTGAGAATAACTATATAAAATTTCATTGTCGATTCACCCACTATTCGAACAAAAACAAGCCTCAAACAGTATGATCTAATTATTGGCATGACTTATTTTCACATGTTTTCAACTACTAGTTGATTAAATAATTTCAGGAAATCAAAAACTTAAAACACAATACTAGTGAAAGAATATGACTCACAATGAAGCATCACAAAATGTCCACCACACAATTTGGTTATTTCATGACCATGCAAACACATACACCTATGCTAATTTGCATTGTTCCTCTTTATAAGATTGAAATATAAGATCATTCTAATGAGCCCCTTGTCCTCAGTTGGCTTATTTCGTACTACTCGTTACTTGTTCCTGAATCTTCGACTATCAGCTTACGCTTTTGATTGAGTTTGTTCTTAATCATGGTGTCACAACTTTTATGACCAAGTGGCCTCAAGTTGGTGCCATAAATTTTAATAATAGTTACAAGGTAATTCTGAACTGTTGTCACTAGACAGATGATTTAATGAAATCGTATTCATGTTACATTAAAAGGAAGTATATTTTACATCTCATCAAAGTTGTTGAACAGTTCTTGTTCTTCCATTTCCACCATATCTTTTTTAATTGGACTACATTACCATAGGGAGGAAAAAAAAATCTACTGTTTGATGTATGTTTGAACTACCTCCTAATTAATATTTGACACTTGAATTTGGTCCAAAGTTACAACTTTTCCTAATCTTATGGACTCGTTGAAAAGAACTATAATATGAGACTTAATCTTATAACTAGCATTTTTATACTGTACTATGCACGCTTTTGACTTTTTATCTATAGTAATTGCCTTTGTGCGTGTAAAATCTAATAATTCATGCAACGGCTGGAAAAAAATTCAATTTTTTTTTTCAGTCTATAGTTTTTGAATTCAACTATATTTATTAAGATGAATGATATATAAAACTTCAAAAACAAAGAACATCAAACATCAACATTGCCAAAGATCAGCAAAAAGAGAAATTCAAATAAGATCCTTTGATTTCAATCCAACAAAGCCATAACAAGATGAGTAGAACCACTCAAAATTAGAACAACAACAACAACAACAACAACAAACTCCCAAAGTGGGTCCCGCTTTTGCGGGGTCTGGGGAGATCCAGCTGTAGGCAACCTTACCTCTACCGGTATTCCTACCCATAGAGAGGTTGATTCCATAAGACCCACAAAAACAGTTTTGAGAAAAACGTTTGGAGGGGAAACGATTGCCAAAACTATTTACCAAAGTAAGAGAAGTAAGAGAAGGGGGGGAGAAAAGGTTCCGGATAAGCGAATAAAGAGGGGGTGGAGACATATCTGAACAAATCGTGGGCGCTTGGTGTCGTGACCATCCGGAAAAGCATGACCTGCAAACAAGCAAACCAAAACCCACCCCACCCCACCCCACACCGCCTAGGCTACTGCCACCTACGGAGCCGGTCCCCTACAATCAGGGACCTTAATCTTGTCCCGCCACACCCTCCTAACCTGAGCCAAGTCCTCCGTGAGACCGACAACTCTCAGGTCCTCTCTAACCACCTCTTCTAGGTTCTTCTTCGGCCTACCTCTCCCTCTCTTACCACCGGGTGGGCTGATAGTCTCGCATCTTCGCACCGGGGCGGCCACACTTATCCTCTTCACGTGGCCGAACCATCTGAGCCTCGATTCCCTCATCTTCTCCTCTATGGGGGCCACTCCAGCTAGGCCCCTAATAACCGCATTCGTAATCCTGTCCAATCTCGTAAAACCACACATCCACTTGATCATCCTCATCTCAGCTACCATCAACCTCTGGACCTGCGCCTTTTTTAGAGGCCAACACTCCGATCCATAGAGAACCGCGGGTCTAACTACCATCCGATAGACTTTGCCTTTCAAACCCATTGGCACTCTCTTGTCACACAGCACCCCTGACGCTGACTTCCACTTTTGCCAGCCCACTCTAATCCGTTGGCTAATATCCTCGTCAATATCCCCATTCTGCTGGATGATCGAGCCCAGATACTTGAAATTGGCGACCTTCGGTATTGCCCTCCCATCCAGTACGATTTCTCCCCCCTCTTCTATCCTTCCGCTGAAACAACAGTGAAGGTATTCCGTTTTTGATCTACTCAACCGGAAGCCCCTAGCCTCCAATGTATGCCTCCAACTCTTCAACCGGTCATTCACCCCCTGCCTAGTCACATCGATAAGGACGATGTCATCTGTAAATAACATGCACCAAGGCACCTCGTCCTGAATTCCTCTAGTGAGTTCATCCAAAACTAATGTGAAAAGAAATGGGCTTAAGGCGGAACCCTGATGTAGCCCCAAACTAACAGCAAAGTCCTTGGAGACCCCTCCCGGTGTCCTAACACTCGTCCGTCCTTCCTCGTACATATCCTTGATTACACGAATGTACTCGGGCGACACCATTTTATCTTCCAAACACCTCCACAATACTTCCCTTGGAACTCTATCATACGCTTTCTCCAGGTCAATGAACACCATATGGAGATCCATCTTTCTGTCCCTGAACAGGCCCATGAGCCCTCTGAGGAGGTAGATCGCCTCAGTAGTCGACCTGCCTGGCATGAAACCAAATTGGTTCTCTAAAATCTCTACTTCATCTCGCAGCCTCCTCTCAATCACCCTTTCCCACAACTTCATAGTGTGGCTAAGCAGCTTGATGCCCCTATAGTTATTACAATCTTGGATATCCCCTTTGTTTTTGTACAGTGGGATGACTGTGCTGGCCCTCCACTCTCTGGGCATCTTGGCGGTTCTGAAAATAACATTGAAAAGCTCCGTGAGCCATTCTAGACCCACTTCCCCCATAAACGTCCACACTTTCACTGGTATCTGGTCCGGGCCCACTGCCTTCCCATGCGCCATCTTCTTCAAAGCCTCCCGAATCTCCTCCTTTGTTATCAAAATTAGAACAACAAATGGATAAAATTTCTCACCAAATCACTCTTCTATAGGCAAAGCCACCAAAGAGAGATTCTAAGGGCATCCCCAGCCAGAGTTCCAGTTTTTGGAACTCAGACCTGCCATGTCAGCAAAAGTTCCACATTTCTGGAACTTAACATTCCATCACTTTTTCAACCCATGGAACTCAAATCTAAATAACCCAATTACAAAATTTATTATGGACCCACCTTATTACACACAACCTATTTTTTAATAATATAAAAATTATATATTAACTCAAAAAAAAACAAAAAATAAAAAAAAATTGACTGAAGCTTGCACGCGGGATGACTCTGGGGACCGTTCTTCCCCCCGTCACATGCAAAGCGTGTCACTGGCTGGCAGATTACCAAGTGACACGCAGGCAATAAACAAGGCACACATGCCTTGGGCTGCGAATGCCCTAAAGGGGGCACTCCCAAAACCACCACCCACAAAAAGATAAATATTTTAAAGAGATTTTTAGATAGAGAAATTGACACATTACCATTCCTTTCATTCATCACTAATAATCATTAAATATGCTTTTTACAAAAGATGAGGAGGGGTATTTATGTGAAGTTTAATTGTTATAATACAGGGTAGGTAGCTGATGGAGTGGCAACAAATATTCAAGGAAAAGTAAGTAAAACATGTACAGATAATTACAATCCCAAATGAGCTATAATTATATAGTGCACCCCTTCACTTTCTAGAACCTCCTAGAAAAAGACACTTGTCATTTGAAGGTACCACCACTTGGGAGCTCTTTATTGGTATGTTAGCAATTTCCTCATGCAATAAATTAGGACTAGACAAATATAAGTTTTCCCACTAGGCAAATATTTAGACATGTCATTTGCTAGAATTTCTAGGATACTTCCTAAATTATTTTTCTATTTCTTTCTTTACAATTTTTAGCACTAATAAAAATATATGACTAGAAAATATACTCAAAAATGTCTCCAAGTATACTAATTATTGGATACAGATAAATGTCAAGGAAATTCAAATTTGAAAATTGGAATTTTTACGCAATATTGGCCATGTTACAAAATTCACAAAAATCTCTACTAGTAGGGGACCTTAAGCCAAATGACATATATACCCTCAAAGTAGACACATCAAGTTTTCCAATGACATCTGTCATAATTTTTGAATGAGGATAAGACCATAGGTTAACAAAGGAAAAGCCGATAAAAAAATATGTATTCATAGTTATTTTGGTAAAGTCAGGTAATCATGAAATAAATTTGTTTATTTTGTGTTAATCACTTGAAAACCCAAACTTGACATTGATACTCATGCATCATAAGTAGTATATTAAATTATAAGAAATCATTAAATTGAAAATTCTAATGCATTAAAGTTGATAGTAATTAACTTAGCTAATATGTTTATACCAGTTGTAATATCTTAACTTTTACTATAATAATTTAAATACTACAATAGCCCAAAAAGTCATCTAATTTACTCATAAAAAACTACTAACATAAATATTTTCTAATATTTATAACTAATTGGTAGCGGTATGAAGGTAATGATGACCTTTAATAATGGTCACATTAATATCATTAAATTTTGAATTGTTTGATTTTGACTTATGTGGAAAGAGATATAGCCAATATAACAAAATGGTTAACAATGACCTAGACTTGACATCCTAAGGGTATTGATATTTTACTCCACCACGAGTTTGAATGTCATCTTGAACTTAGAAATAAGATTTTTAGAACACATCTTGAGGTTTGTACATTAAGGTCCACTCGGAGTTATGTGTCATCGATTATTGAATTTTGAAGCCAAACTTAAAATTTAAGCCTGAAAATGTGGCAACCTGAAGATGAATATTGAAAAGCAAAATAAAATTTGTGCATGCTCATGTATAAATGTAAAGTTTAATGGCATGGAATGTGTAGGGTAATTTAAGGTTGAGTTATTGTAATTTTTAATATATATTTTATTTTGCATCTATTCATGGCATAAATTTTATTTTGCTTTTTAACATTCGTTTTTAGGTTGAAGGATTATTATGGTTAGACTTCAAGTGGAAGACCCAAATCTAGAAACCTTAGGATGTGTTTTGAAAACCCTATTTTTAGGTTCAGGGTGACATTTGAATTCAAAACAACAACAACAACAACAACACCTCCCAGTGTGAGTTCTGCTTTCACGAGGTATATGGAGATCCAGATATAGGCAACCTTTTCTTTACCGGCATCCCTGCCTGTAGAGAGGCTGATTCCAAAAGACCCACAAAGTAAGATTTTGTGAAAACATTTTGTAGAAGAAGGATTTTCTGAAAATATTTTACGGAGAGAAACTAAGGATAAGCAGCAAATAATGAAATATGAAGTACTAAAAAAATCAGGAAGTAGTAACTATGTAAACGTACGTACAACATGGCAGGGGAAGGTACTATACCTCGACAACAAGGGGTATGCAAATAATGTCTTTTCCCAAATGTCTGAAGTACCTGAATACAAACATGACATTCGAACAAAGAACTTACAACCAAATCTACTATACTGCAACCGAGAGATAACTGTGAGGCTAACTCTCTGTGATTTAAGATCCTAATCCTATCCTGCCAAAGTCTCTTATCCTGAGCCAAGTCCTCTGCCAATCCGATAACTTTCAAGTCCTATCTAATCACCTCATCCAAGCTCTTCTTTAGTCAACCCCTCCCTATTTTACCTTCGGGGATGTTAATCCTCTCACATCTTCTCACTGGAGCGTCCACACTCTTTTTCACATGGCCAAACCATCTGAGTCTTGTTTCTCTCTTCTTATCTTCAATAGGAGCCACTTTAACTAAGTCTCTAATTGCTCCATTACTAATTTTATCCACTTTTGTATAACCACACATCCATCTAATCATTCGCATCTCTGCTACTATCAACCTTTGAACTTGTATCTTTTTTATAGGCCAGCACTCTAATCCACACAACACCGCAAGTCTAACTACCGTACGATAAACTTTGCCTTTTAATCCTACAGGTATCCTCTTATCACAAAGCACACCTGACGCATACTTCCATTTTTGTCAACCTACTTTTATACGCTGGTTAATATCTTTGTCAATATCTCCTTTCTGATGAATGATCGAGCCTAAATACTTAAACTTCTCGACCTTTGGTATCACTGTCCCATAAATGGTGACTTCTCCCCTTGCATATTCCCTCCCACTAAAACAACAATGTAGGTATTTAGTTTTCGATCTACTTACTCTAAAGCTTCTGGATTCCAGAGAATGTCTCCATCGCTCCAACTTGCCATTAACTCTTTCTCTGGTCCCATCAATAAGAACAATATCATCTGCAAATAGCATATACCATGGTAATTCATCTTGAATCCCATTTATAAGCTCATTCATAACTAGAGTGAAAAGAAAAAGACTTAAAGTGGAATCCTGATGCAGGCCCATACCAACAGCGAAGTCATTAGTAACCCCTCCTGGCGTCCTGACACTCGTCCTACCTCCTTCGTACATATCTTCAATAACTCGAATGTACTCTGGTGACACTCCTTTCTTCTCCAAGCATTTCCATAACACTTCATGCGGAACTCTATCATATGCTTTTCCAAGTCAATGAACACCATATGAAGATCTATCTTTTTATCTCTATATACTCCTATGAGTCTTCTAAGGAGGTAAATCGCCTCTGTGGTCAACCTGTTAGATATAAAACCAAATTGGTTCTCTAATATCGAAATATCATTCTGTAACCTTCTCTCAATCACCATCTCCCATAACTTCACAGTGTGACTGAGTAGCTTTATACCCCTATAATTATTACAATCCTGAATATCCCCTTTATTCTTGTACAATGGGATGACTGTACTAAACCTCTATTCTCTTGGCATCTTAGCAGTCCTAAAAATAACATTGAAAAGCTCTACTAACCACTTCAATCCCTCTTCACCCAAATACTTCAACACTTCTACTGGTATCTAATCTGGACCATCTTCCTTCCCATTGGTCATATTCTTTAGGGTATCTTTAATCTCGTGCTTGCTAATGGGTACACACAATCGAGGATCAAGAAGCCTTTCTCTACTTTCTCTTTCCGAACTTTGAAAATCTTGCATCACTTCACCATTGAGAAGTTCGAAAAAGTATCTTCGCCATCTCTCCTTGATTGTTGCATCCTCAGACAACATCTTACCATTTTCATCTTTGATGTACCTCACGGCACCCAAATCCCTTGTTTTCTTTCCCTAACTCTCGCCAGTTTAAAGACTTCCTTCTCACCTTCCTTGGTATCCAGTTTTTGATATAACCTATCATAAGACATGCTATTAGCTATGACAACCGCTTTCTTGACTACCTTTTTTGCTGCCTTATAACTAACTCTGCTAATCTCCTTTTCTTCATCCGTTCCACTGTTCATGAAAGCCTCGTAAGCCTCTTTTTTCTCCTTGACTTTCTCCTTTACCTCTTCATTTCACCACCAGGCTACCTTCATTCTGTTGCCACCTCTCCTAGATGTACCTAGGATTTCCTTAGCCGACTTTTGAATACATACTGTCATTGCTTCCCACATTGTTTCTCATCTTCTACTTGCCTCCAAGCTCCTTCTTCAGTAATCTTCTCTGCTAACTTCATAGCGTTCTCCTTACTAAGATTCTACCACTTAACTTTAGGTTCCCCAACGCTCTTTTTTTTTCCACTTTGAATATTTGAGCTCCACAACCAACACTAACAACCTATGCTGAGTTTCTAAAAACTCACTTGGCATCACCTTACAATCTTTACAAAACCTCATATTATCTGCCCTAAGCAGGAAGTAATCAATTTGAGTCCTAATGGAACCACTCTTAAAGGTCACCAGGTGGTCCTCCTTCTTCTTAAAAAAGGAGTTTACCACTAACATCTCATAGGCGATCGCAAAGTCCAGAACAGAAACTCCTCCATTGTTTCTCTCCCCAAACTCGAAACCTCCGTGAGTTGAATCATACCCATCTGCTTTGGCACCAATATGACTATTAAAATCTCCTCCTATGAAAAGTTTCTTAGACCGAGGTACGTCCTGAATTACCAAATCCAAATCCTTCCAAAATTGCTTCTTAATATCATTCGTCAAACTTATATGAGGTGCGTAAACACTAACCATATTTAGGACTTCTGATCCCACCACTAGCTTAATGGCCACAATACGATCACTCTTACGCCTCACTTTAACAACAAAATCATCCAACTTCTTCTCAACCAAAATACCAACTCCATTCCTAGCCTTGCTGGACCCTGAATACCCATCGACTTCTCTAACTTTAGCCCTCACCCATTTAGTCTCTTGAACACAGACTATATTAATCCTACGTCTATGTAAAGACTTAACTAATTCTATCGACTTACCGGTAAGTGACCCAATATTCCAAGATGCTAGGCGCACCTTCCGCAACCCTACACCTCTCCTAGCCCCATAATCCCCTGGAGGACTGACTGAAGCTACTACATTATTTGCCACTAGCTTAAGCTACCAACACCCACCCCTAACAATACAATGACAATAGATACAATGAAAATACTACTAATAATAAGAAAAGAAAAATGCCACTAATATAAATGAAATTAAAAAAACAAATCGTAAAGATAATAATACACACAAACAAAGCTACTACTAATAAATAATACAGATAGTACGATAATAATACACCCTATAATAATAAAATCCTAAGATAAGCGTAATAAAATGAAAATAGCCGGTAAATACTACACGCTAGTACCAAACCTAAATAAATGTGCAAAAGAGCGGACACTGAAAATAGCAAGTGGCAAAATACTAATATAGTGCTAATAAAACAATAACAACAGCACTAAAGTAACAATTATAAATATTAAAAGGAAAGAACAATGTACTAAAACTAAAAGGCGAAGAGACGCTAACTAGAGAGAACAACAGAATTAGTTACCCAGACTACAAATCTACTTGGCAAGAATACCCAACTAGTCAGTAGAGAAGCGTGTGTCATTTAATATGAAAGTATTTCATGTGATTATAATTTGGAGTGTTAACTAAAGAAGTTATTTTCTCAAGTGATCTAACTTATTCAAAATTTTAATTTTAGATTTTTAAGAATTATAAAAAATGACTTGATGATATTATCTTGTTATGATTTTATTTTCACAAAAAATATGCTTGCTTTCTCCAGTCCCATTGTGCTTACCATATGATTTGATCCTTTTAAGTCCTATGCTATTCACTCAGCTAAAGAATAAAATCGAATTGGTTGCTGCTGATTGTGATCACATTGGGAATTATTATAAAAAAGCAAAGCAATCTCAAAAATATGAAATAATGATGACATACCAACTCCAAATGAAATCTCCTATTATTTTATTTTATTTGATACGATAACACGCAATATCTAAATTACAAGAGCAGGAAAAAGATTCATTGCCAGCTTATGTCATCACCTACCATGACTAGTCTGATGGAAAATCGAATTAGAATCTGCAGACCAGATTTCAAGGACCTGAAATGAGATTTTAAAAGATATTTTGGCATAAAACTTTCTTTCTCAGCTAAATGAGATCAGAACTACTAAACCTACCATAAATAGAGGCTACAAGAGCAAGAACAAGGCATACAAGCAAGTGGAAAATGCATTGAGATTATACATTATTCTAATTATTGCTTTGAGATCAAATATTGAATTGTGAAATATTGTTGTTTATTAAGGAATGAACTTAGGAGTTGTAAGTTCAACTCCCACATATTTAAATCAAGTAGTTGGTTTAAGTGTTGAGATCTTGAGAGTAGGGAAACTCTGAGATCTTCTTAGAGAGTTCATCTTAATAAGAGAAGTAGAGAGTTAAATCCCAGAGTTGGATAACTCTAGGAGGGGACTTAAGTCTGATTGATGCCCAAGCTCGTTAAAATATCCATGCGCATTGTCTCTATTTAATTTCTGCATTTTCTTTAGATTTTAGTTTAATTTTTGTAATCACCTAGTTCACCCCCTCTATGGTGATCTGGATCTTCTATTGGTATCATAGCCAATCGCACACTTTGTTTGACTTAATAGTCAAATGGGTGATGATCTTGGCCTTTTCAAGAGATGTCAATATTGAATGTCGATTTACTTTTAGACTCCCCTTATTTAAAGGAACTAATTTTTCTTATCGAAAAAATGCTATATAGATATTTATTGAATCTATAGACATGGAGCTATGGGAGATTGTAAACAATGGTCCCTATTCCATTCCTAAGATAAAAAATCAACATACTAGTGCCGAATGGAATAAGCTTACTAAACATTCAAGAGCTAAACATATCCTTTATTGTGGTTTAGATGCTAACGAATATAATCAAATCTCTTGTTGGGCTTTATGGCCCAAAATCTCGAGTCGTGGCACGGGGTGACCATGCTGCATGGATACGGGCGTGCCGCGTCGAAGAAGACCGAAGAACGGAGCGGACAGCAAATCGGCACGGGGTGCCCGTGCCATGAGGCACGGTCATGCCACATGGCACGGCACGGCCGTGCCACCTGGCACGGTCGTGCCACCTGGCACGGTCGTGCCAGGGCGCCGCCTTGAGATGGCGGCTAGGGTTCGCGTTAATGTTGGTTTTTGGAAGGTGGCGGCTAGGGTTATCAAGGGGGAAACCCTACCCCACAGACCCTATATAAAGGGGGTCAAGGACCTTGTTTCAATCATCAATCAAACAAAAGGAATAGAAAAACACATTGAGAGAGTAAGATTATTTGAGAGAGAATACAATTGAGAGTATTGTAATTCTGCTCTTGATCACTGAAGTGATTGTGGTGTAATACTCTTCTCATAGTGAAATTTGTCGGTGTGCTGTCGCCGTCCGTGGTTTTTTCCCACATTGGGTTTCCACGTAAAAATTATCTGTGTCCTTTATTCTTTTCATTGTTGTGTTGTGTTCTTGGTTGAATTCTGTTTTCGTTGTTACATCCTATTATCCTGATTTAATTCCTAACAAGTGGTATCAGAGCAAGGTTATAGGATGTCTTCAATCATGAAGGTGGACATACAGAAATTCGACGGGGAGATTAGCTTTAATCTCTGGAAGGTGCAGATGAGGGCGGTCCTCATTCAGCACGGGCTGTGGAAGGTCCTGCAGGGGCCTCACGTCAAACCCGTAGGCACAACGGATGAAAAGTGGGCTGAGGAGCAGCAGAAGAGGCGTGGAAAGTTGACAGAAGAGGAATGGGAGGAACTGGAACTGAAGGCAGTTTCAGCTATACAACTATGCCTGGCACCTCACGTGCTCCGCGAGGTTCTTGATAAGGTAACTGCTGTTGACCTCTGGGCTAGGCTAGAAGAACTATATATGACAAAGAGTCTAGCCAATAAGATCAGGCTAAAAGAAAGGTTGTACACCTGTCGTATGGCTGAAGGTACGCCTGTCCAGAAACATCTGAATGATTTCAATTCAATTTTAGTTGATTTGGAAAGTCTGGATGTAAAAATTGACGATGAGGATAAAGCCATCTTGCTAGTTGTCTCACTACCCCCTTCATATAAACACTTTAAGGAAATCATGCTGTATAGTAACACGGATACTATATCATTTGAGGATGTCAAGGCTAATATTCTTTCAAAAGAAAAATTTGACCATGACATTCATGCTGACCAGGGTGAAGGACTGGTTGTTAGGGGTAGGACAACTGAGAAGAAGGGGAACGGTAATAGAAAGAAGAGTCGTTCTAAATCAAGGAATTCTCATGCTAATAAAACCTGCCACTTCTGCAAAAAATTGGGTCACATAAAGGCTAATTGTTGGAAGTTAAAGAACAAGAATGATGAAAAGGGGAATACTGCTACTGCTGACTGTGTGGTAGAGTCTGAGTCAGATGGGGATGTTCTTCTTGCCACTTCATTAGCTACCACTTCTGGGAAAGGGGTGGATGACAATTGGGTTTTGGATTCTGGTTGCACATTCCATATGTGTCCTCATAAGGACTGGTTTGTTACTTATGAGTCTGTGGATTCTGGGGTGGTACTTATGGGCAACGATGCTGAATGCAAAGTTGCAGGGATAGGTACAGTTCAGATCAAAACCCATGATGGCACTATTAGAACGTTGTCTAAAGTGCGTCATATTCCTGACATGACTCGTTGCTTGATTTCCCTGGGTACTCTTGAGTCTAATGGATGCAGGATCGTCATGGAAAATGGTGTCCTAAAGGTGGCTAAAGGAGCCATGGTGATGATGAAGGGACTGAGGCAGGGCAGTCTCTACATCTTGCAGGGAGCCACAGTTAAAGGAGTAGCTGCTATAGCTACAGCAGATGAAACAAAGCTATGGCACACGAGGCTGGGCCATATGAGTGAGAAAGGGATGATCATTCTAGGTAAGAAAGGTTGTCTTGGTAAAACTAGTACGGGTAAGTTGGACTTTTGTGATCACTGTGTATTTGGGAAACAGAAAAGGGTAAGTTTCTCAAAGGCTAGTCACCGTACTCAGGGGGTCCTGGACTATATTCATTCTGATTTGTGGGGTCCCTCTAAGGTACCTTCGATGGGAGGTAAGCGTTACATGTTAACTTTTGTTGACGATTTCTCACGGAAAGTTTGGGTGTATTTCTTGAGACAGAAGAACGAGACATTCTCTATGTTCAGGAAATTCAAGGCTCTGGTTGAGAACCAGACTGGCAGAAAGATCAAGAAACTCAGGACTGATAATGGCCTGGAGTTTGTTGAATCTGAGTTTGAAGAGTTCTGCGCAGCAAACGGCATAGCCAGGCACAAAACCTTGGTCGGAAAACCACAACAGAACGGGGTCGCAGAACGAATCAACAGGACGTTGTTAGAGAAAGTACGGTGTTTGCTTTCAACTGCCGGGCTTTGGGATCGCAAAGCTCTGTGGGCTGAGGCTATGTCTACAGCCTGCTATCTGGTGAACCGATCACCACACTCCTCCATCGAGTTTCAGATTCCAGAAGAAGTATGGTCAGGTAATCCTGTTGACTACTCTAATCTCAGGGTATTCGGGTGTCCTGTATATGCTCATGTAAATGAGGGGAAACTAGCACCTAGAGCTGTTAAATGTATGTTTTTGGGGTATGCTAGTGAATCTAAAGGGTACCGCATGTGGTGTCCTGATTCTAAGAAAGTAATACAAAGTAGGGATGTTACTTTCAATGAGTCTGAGATATTATCTTCTGGAAATAATGTTGTTGTCCCTTCTACTGGTGCAGGTACTCAGCAAGACACCAGCATAGAGGTGGAGGTGGAGATTACTACAGTTCAAGGTGGAGCTGTTGAGGAGACAATAAGGGAAACCCAGGTCACTGAGCCTGGGGCTATCAGCACTAATCAACCTTAGGAGGAGGTTGATCACTCTATAGCACGTGATCGTCCTCGCAGGGAGATCAGAAGACCGGCCCGGTACAACGATGATGAAGGGCTGATAGCATATGCACTTTCAGTTGCAGAGGAAGTGCCAGAAGGTACTGAACCTTCAAACTATTCTGAAGCCATCACCTGCCCAAGCTCAACCAACTGGCTTCTGGCTATGCAAGAAGAAATGGAAAGTCTGCAAAGAAACGGGACTTGGGAGTTATGTAACCTGCCTAAAGGTCGACGAGCTTTAACTGCCAAATGGATATACAAGAAGAAGGAGGGCATTCCTGGGGTAGAGGATGCAAGGTGGAAAGCAAGGTTGGTTGTACGAGGTTGCAATCAACGGGAAGGTATAGACTACAATGAGGTTTTTTCTCCTGTAGTTAGACACACCTCTATTCGATTACTGTTATCCATTGTGACATTGTTTAACTTGGAGTTGGAGCAGCTTGACGTAAAAACAGCCTTCCTGCATGGTGAGCTGGAAGAGGAGATTTATATGAGGCAACCTGAAGGGTTTGTCGTTCCTGATAAGGAACACATGGTATGTAAGTTGAAGAGGTCCTTGTATGGACTCAAGCAGGCTCCTAGGCAGTGGTATAAACGTTTTGACACGTTTATGATTGATAAAGGCTACATACGTAGCAGATATGATAATTGTGTATATTTTAAACAATATGGTGATGGGTCCTTTATATATCTACTACTGTATGTTGATGACATGCTAATTGCATCTAAAGATAAAAACCTGATTAGCATGCTAAAATCTCAACTCAGTAAGGAGTTCGAGATGAAAGACTTGGGTGCAGCAAAAAGGATACTGGGCATGGAGATCCACAGGGATCGAAAGGGGGAAAAATTATACTTGTCTCAGGAAAGATACCTTGAGAAGGTATTGAGTAAATTCAATATGAGGGACTGCAAGGCAGTGTCAACCCCTCTTGCTGCACATTTTAGATTATCTGCGGAATGTTGCCCGCAAACAGAAGAGGACATTAATAGAATGTCCAATATACCATACTCTAGTGTTGTAGGGAGTTTAATGTATGCCATGGTTTGCACTAGACCAGACTTATCACATGCTGTGAGTGTGGTAAGTAGATATATGCATAACCCTGGGAAGGATCATTGGGAGGCTGTGAAATGGATCCTACGGTATGTGAAGGGAACTGTGGGGAAAGGGCTGGTATTTGATAAAAACAAGGCTGCTACTTCTGATGTAGTAGGGTATGTTGACTCTGATTATGCAGGTGATTTGGATAAGAGGAGGTCCATATCTGGGTACATTTTCACCATGTGTGGGGGCGCTATCTCCTGGAAAGCGTCTTTACAATCTATCACAGCTCTGTCTACAACAGAAGCTGAGTATATTGCTGCCACTGAAGGAGTGAAGGAGGCGACCTGGCTAAGAGGACTGGCAATAGAGCTTGGAATACCACAATCTGTTACTGTGGTACACTCCGATAGTCAGAGTGCCATACATCTGACAAAGAACGATGCCTACCACTCGAAGACCAAACATATCAGTGTCAAATATCATTATGTGCGAGACACAGTTGCTGCAGGAGAAATAATGGTGAAGAAAGTTCACACCTCAGAGAATCCTGCTGACATGCTTACCAAGCCACTACCTATAGCTAAGTTCGAGCATTGCTTGGACTTAGTGGGAGTTCACAATCATCACCCTTTGGGGTGTGACGACGACGGTAATTGGAGACTGAAGATTTTGGTCCAAGGTAGAGATTGTTGGGCTTTATGGCCCAAAATCTCGAGTCGTGGCACGGGGTGACCATGCTGCATGGGTACGGGCGTGCCGCGTCGAAGAAGACCGAAGAACGGAGCGGACAGCAAATCGGCACGGGGTGCCCGTGCCATGAGGCACGGTCGTGCCACATGGCACGGCACGCCCGTGCCACCTGGCCCGGCCGTGTCAGGGCGCCGCCTTGAGATGGCGGCTAGGGTTCGCGTTAATGTCGGTTTTTGGAAGGTGGCTGCTAGGGTTGTCAAGGGGGAAACCCTACCCCACAGACCCTATATAAAGGGGGTCAAGGACCTTGTTTCAATCATCAATCAAACAAAAGGAATAGAAAAACACATTGAGAGAGTAAGATTATTTGAGAGAGAATACAATTGAGAGTATTGTAATTCTGCTCTTGATCACTGAAGTGATTGTGGTGTAATACTCTTCTCATAGTGAAATTTGTCGGTGTGCTGTCGCCGTCCGTGGTTTTTTCCCACATTGGGTTTCCACGTAAAAATTATCTGTGTCCTTTATTCTTTTCATTGTTGTGTTGTGTTTTTGGTTGAATTCTGTTTTCGTTGTTACATCCTATTATCCTGATTTAATTCCTAACATCTCTTCCTGTGATATAGCTAAACATATTTGGAACAAATTGATAGTCAATTAAGAAGGGACAAGCCAATTTCGTGAAACAAAATAAACATGTTTGGACATCAATATGAATCGTTCAAAATGCAGACAGACGAATCACTAAAAAACATGTTCACTCTGTTCACCGACATTACCAACAACTTGATGTCACTTGGTAGGACCTACTCAAACAAAGAAAAGGTGAGAAAGATCCTTTGGTGTCTTCCAAAGAACACGTTGGGACCAAAGGTTACTGCAATTGAGGAGGTTTAAGGTCTCAAGAAGTTAGAACTAGATGATCTCCTAGAAAAGTTCTTGACACATGAGATTCATATCAAGTAGGATGAAGGAGAAAGCTCCAAGAAAAAAATAACTCTAAAAGTAGTAAAGGAAGATTGCACTTCAGACGATGAAGAATCCGATGACAATGATGAAGAAGCATTTTCATTGATTATTCGAGACTTTAACAAAATAGGGCTAAGGAAAAAGTTTAAAGTTCAATCAACGAGGATTCAACCCAAAAGGATCTGCATTGAAAAGAAATGAAAAATCATCCAAAGGTAAGTTTTTCAATAAAGAAAGTCCTAATGTTAGTTCTTGTTATGGATGCAGTATTCTAGGAGACTTGTTGAAGGACTGTCCTCTAATCCAAAAGATGCGAGAAAATGGAGATTCAAAAAGAAAGACAACAAGAGAGCAATGATCACTGCCTGGAGCAATAACAAAACAAGTGATAGTCACAAGTGATGAAGAACACACTGCCAACATCTGTCTCATGGCAAAGGAGGTGTAAGATCTGACTACGAAAGTACTGATGATGTAGATATATTGGATCTCTATGAATGCTCTAAAGAAAAATTAATTAATGTCTTAGTTTCGCTAAATTAGAACAAAGATATTTATCTAAATACAAAGGCCTTTGAAAAAATGTTCTAGAATTAAATCAAAAAATATAGTTCTTGAAAAACTGAACAATGACCTTCATAATAAGGTTAAAAGTTTAGAAAATAAAAATATGGAACTGCAAGCCATGTTTGATAAAGATCATAAAATAGTCTTAAAATTCGCATAAGGACAACAAAGTTTGGACAATCTACTTTGTACCCAAAAAGCATCCTTCAATAAGGAGGGAATTGGATATAATCACTCTAACAAAAAGAAACCCATAAGAATTTATTTGTTAAGTCTACTACATATTAAAAGGATGTTACAATGTGTAATTATTGCTCTAAAATGGTTCATATTGCATATTTATGTCCACTCAGAAAATAAATCTTCAAAAATTATTCAAATTTGGATTCCAAAGGGAACAAGACCACTTGATATGGTAGACACTGGACCCAAATTTTTCAAAAGTTCTCTGAGAAATGTTTAAGTTTATTTTGTAGGAGTAGTTGATACCTTAGCGAAAAAAATTCAAAATTCAAAATTTAGTGTTCAAGAAATGATTGAACCCCTATTATTGGTAACATTTGATCTTTGAAAATTGAGGCAAATAATTCCACTTGCTATATTTATTAATACGTGTTATACTAAGGGGGAGAAAGAGACTCAACATTCCACACATATATATTGTTCATGCATGCTTGAAAAGTTGATTTTGATTTGTCTTCTTGACTTGGACACTTAAAACTAGCCATTAATTAAGTTGAGGGGACTATGATTCATTTAAATTTTCTTATGATAGCAAGTCTTAACAAGTTGTTGATAAACCTCCATTTCTACATCTTTTGAACTTAATTTTGACCTCTCCTTTTAGTGATTCTTGGGTTGAACTTCAAAGCACAAGGGTCGAATAGGCCTCCTTATTCCTGAATTTGCTCATGTAAGATGTTTTCATGTTTTCAGGAGTTTCGATTGAAGAAAAGAGGAAAACCCATCAATGTCGCGCGAAAGGAGGGCCAAGAAGGAGAATTTCAAGCGAATGAAGAGGTTGTTGAGGCCCAGAGGACTGGCATGGGGACCCCAAGCCAGGAAGCCAGACTGTGCCAAGCGAGAATGTGAGGAATATCATTCCAGCGAAATGGCACGGTGGTACCGTGTCGTGTGGAACGACCATGCCACATTAGTGCCCTGCGACTTAGTTGTTTCGTCAGGGTTACAATTGGATATCTTGCAATTTGGCTTAGGGCTCTCGAAAAGGGGCGAGTTTAGGTTTTCGACTCTAGATACTTTCACAAATTCTAAAACATTAGATTGAAGTTTATTTTGAGTATGAATTGGTGTGATTGCTCTTGGAATCAATCGACGTATGTTTTCTTTCTTCCTTCTCTTGCGTTTTCAATTAAAGTTTGCATCTTTAGTGATGTTTTCTAGATTTTTGTTCTTGACTGTAATTATCAATATAATTAGAGGCTAAACTAGTAGTCTTCAATTCGATTGAGAGTAGCCCCTATTATGCGAGATTGAATCATGTTTTAGTTTCTTGTGAACTATGCCCATGGTTGTGACTTGAATTCTTATCTAGTATGCTAACTATTTGTTGAATTACTCAAGAGAAACTTGCTCATTATTCTTAAGTAGGGTTTAGAAGTTCAGCAAAAGTTGAATCATTCACCTAGTTCTACTTTCTAAGCGGTTGATTTTCCTAATGTGAAAACCGTTAGGGTTTCAATTGGAAATTCCTGATTACTTAACTTTGTGAGTATGATAATTGCAGTTTCATGAAAATAGATAAATGAGATTGTTTAGTCAGTCTATTGACCCTTGAAAGAAGGTGTAGATGCGTTTCATATTTGTAGTCTTTTCCACTTCAATTACTCTCATGGACAGGTTTGCAGGATCTAGTTTATGATTCATATAGCGTAATAGTGTGGTAAGTCCCAATCTAGGACCTGTGTTATTATTGAATTAGACATTTTCGCTAGTTCTCAACATATTAGATTTGTTTTCTGATATAAATCAACGTAAGTAGCCTTTTGCCTGAATTGAGTGTTCCGAGTCAATTTGGCGATTGAAAACAAGTTTCCTATGGACACGACCTGTACTTGCCATTGTTAGCTACAACTGGCACCGTGCACTTGCGGAAACAATTTTAAGACAACAGTTGCTTAGGTAATTACTGGTGTTGGCATGACTTTTTAACATTTTATTACTTGACTTTAAATATTTTATAGAAATCATTTAATCAAATCACAAATCATAATCCAATCATACATTATCTAATAAGGAATGAACTAGAACTCAAGTAGGAAAAATAATAATTAAATCATACAACATCGAGTAATAATGGCAGAAACAAAATCATAATGAATCATTTTTTTAGAACAACAAATGAAACTCACGAATAGTCAACCACTTTTTTGAAGGCAAGATTTTACATAATAGTTTTATATTTTTCAAGGAACCAAATTAAATGGGTAAACTAATATAATTGAATATTTTTTTTATTATGTTCAATTATCCTTTTCCAAATTATGGTGATCATAGGAGTTATGAATTACTTCAACGTAACTATTTAACCAATTAAAGATAAAATAAAAAAGATCAAAAAAAGATATGTAATTGTGAAAGCACATAAATTCAAATGTATACATACATTGACCTGCTTACATTTAGGACATATATTGTGAAAGTGCATAAATGCAAAGATAATGTTACTTTTATACCTTACTTATTCATATTGTATAATTCGTAATCGAAAGAACACACATCCCACATTCACGAAAATTTGCAGAAAAATATAAAATATTATGAGGAATTCATCATAAAAGTTTCATAGCTTTTCCTGAAGCCAATCTTCCACAAAAATTGAAACAGTACTTGAATATATACATTAAAATAGGGAGATTTCAATCAACAATATGTAAATCAAGAGATACACATCAAAAATTCATGAAAATTTACTGAAAATGGCCAAGTATCATAGAGAGGGAGGCAGCCCAGTGCACAAGCATCTCGCATTCATGTAGGGTCTGGGGAAGGGTCCGACCCTAAGTATCATAGAGAATACACAGTAAATTTTTTACAATTTTTCACCTAGCAAATAATTCCTAGAAATTGAAACAATAGACGAAATCATGCATTAAATTGGGGTAGTTCCAATCAAAACTTCATAACTCACAAGCTAAACATCCATAATATATAAAATTTACAAGAAATTTCCCAATAATATGTAGATTCTATGGTAAAAGTGTCGTAATTTTCCTCCAACCCTATAACTCACAATAATTGAAATCGTTGTCGAATTATGCACTAACGAATGAGGTAGTATCGTTCAAAAATTCATAATTTATAAAATACACCTCTAAAATTCACTTAATTTTTAGAAAATTGTAAAACATAGCGGTGAACCTATAATAAAATATTCAGAATTTTTTTTTCACTCCAATAATTCACAAAATTTCGAACAGTAGCAAGCTGTTTGTAAAATTCAAAAATTCAACCTCTTTTTCTACCATCTTGTTCTTCCAACACAAGTAATCAATCCCAAAATCTATGTGACTTTAGCGTAAGGAAAGTTAATTATAATCAGTATGAGTTTTTTTCTAATTATTTGGATATATTATAGGAATAATATTTTTTGAGATGTCCAGATTAATATTCTTTAAGAAGCAAGAAAATAAAACTATTAATAATCTTTAAAAAGCAAAAAAATAAAACTATTAATATACTTCATCATAGGAAAAAAATAATTAATAATATGAGAGTGTACCTACGGGATCGATGAAGATGTCTTCCTAATTGTATTTTTAATTCCTAAAAATTACAAAAATATAAAAAGAAAAACAAGTGTAGGAAAAATATAAACATCCCAGTAAGAAGATGACAGAAAAATGACTGCAAGAAAAATATACATCTTTCTTTTAATGAGTTTCATTTTCAAATTAAAGTAATATACATCCTTTTTTTCGTCATTAGCATTTGCATCATTGATCTCCATTTGTAGGATAATTTATCAATGTATGCTAAATTGCTAATGCACCATATTTACCCAATATATACAATCAACCATTTTAAAAACTTTAATCTTTATCTTACAAATGCTAGAATGGGTGGAAGTTTAAAAATGCTTCCCTCCCTCAATCCAAGCTTCTCATTAATCCAAGCTTTACAACCGTTGATAAAAATCTTAGCCAATTTCAGCCCTTGGATTTATCTTGATAACCGCCAATCTCTCCATTTTTACTGGGTACATTAGGTCTCAGGTTCGATTCCCCCATCCCTCATTGTATTGTACTCTTTACTAGATATATTAGGTCTCAAGTTCTGTTCGCCCTATGCCTAAAAATGCTTTCCCCCCTCAATCCAAGCTTCTCATTAATCCAAACTTTACAGCCGTTGATTAAAATCTTAAGCAATCTCAACCCTTGGATTTATCTTGATGACCGCCAATCTCTCCCTTTTTACTGGGTACATTAGGTCTCAGGTTCGATTCCCCCCTCCCTCATTGTATTGTACTCTTTACTGGACATATTAGGTCTCAAGTTCTGTTCGCCCCTCCCTCATTATATTGCATTGCCCTTTGTGGCTCACACGGACCAAAACGTTTTTGATTTCCATCATTATTATTAATATATTGTATTTTTCAATACAAATATAAATTTGAGCATGTATTATTATATATAATAGAATAATAAATACAATTTTCATGATTATTTTCATTATTGCTATTGTTGTTGTTGTCATCACTGTCGATATCGACAATGTTATCTTCGTCTTTGAATTTGATAACGTAGTCAATATTAATTATGATCATCTAATTATCAAAGAGAGATTAGGAGATTATAATGGATATAAATTTTTTTGTTATTTCATTATTATAGAATAAGTTCATATTTTAGAAGTTTTAACTTAAGAAAACTGAATTATAATTACTGAACAAGCCGTAAAACCTTATGTGACACCTTATTATTAGCATATAATATAATGTACACATTTATATAGAAATAATAAACATTTTTGATTTCCATGATTATTATTATTATTATTATTATTATTATTATTATTATTATTATTATTTTGTCTTTTTTTGATACAAATATACATAGAGCATGTATTACTAGAGGTAATAGAAATATAAATATGATTTCCATAATTATTTCCATTATCACTATTATTATTGTTGTCGTCATTGTCATTATCGTCGTGGTTATCAGTCAATATTAATTATGATCATATATATGTAAGGATTGTGCTAAAAAATTACACATTGTAAGCATAATATAGCACATTGCAAGGGTTGAACGTGAAATATTAAAAAAATTAAAAATAAAACACGATCATCATATTAGGCCTGTGAAGTTGAATTTCTTTCACATTTAATATAATCTATTTAACAAAAGAAAATAAACGAAATAATTTTCTTTTTCTTTCAAAGCATACATATCTTATAATTATATTTAATTCATATAAATCTTAAAAGTATAATTAATGTTTTAACGTTTCAAACAAATTGACCAAAATCTAATCTATTTAACGCATAAGAAAAAATGAAATAATTTTTGTTTTCTTTTAAACCATACAAATCCAATAATCAAATTCTCTTCATAAAACACCTAAAATTATAATTAATCTTTTATCGTTTAAAATAAAATGCTCCAAATCGTCATAATACTTCAAACTAAGAAATATTTCAACTCATAAATACGAACTCAACCCATCTCTTGCAAGACAATATAAGGGATTGGAAGTTTATATCAAAACCCATGAATCTATTACGTTGACCTAAAAACCAAATGTACAAAGTATGAATACATAATTATATTAGCACCCCCTCATGAACCACTTTAAATAGCCAAAAACGTTATATAATGGCATAAATATAATGTTCAAATTATTTTCGTTGATAGACAAATTTTATTTGTGTTACATGCGAAACTAAAACTAAACCAACTTTAAAATAGTTTCTACCTAACTTTACTAGAGAATTAACGACTTCATAAATTTTTACTCACCAACAAGAAGACGATGTGGACTTTTTGTCATTGACGTCAGAAATTGACTTATCATCACTCTATTTAGCATGCTTTGTAACAAATTCACTATCTATTGTCTCCATCATACTTATATAGACTTTTTTCACAATTATATAGTTTTCAAATATTAATCTCATTAATTATGCACGAAGTGTTTGTATACTTAACTTTTTCATTGAGTTTTTCCATTATCTCCTCAAAATTATAATATTAATCATGTCTACCATAACTATTTGTTTATTATTTCGATAACATATCTACAAAATGTTTATTTGAACATACTCCGTGCAAAGCACGGGTCCAGACTAGTATAAAGAAAAAAGAAAAATTAGAAGAAAAGAAAGGAGAAGTGACCGGAAGCAACTATGAGAGAATATGTAGAATTAGTGTATTTGTAGCTTTTACACCCCTTATTATATACGACACATTGAGTGAATCAATTTCAGAAGGAATTGGAAATGTATAATCATTAAGATTTTAAGATCTAATTAAGTATATACGATCTCTGTACTGATTTTTTTTAATAAAAATAAAAATTTTGTTTTACAAAGATTTATAGAATATAACATGTACTTGATCTATATTGGGAGATTGAAAGGGGTGCAATCGTATTTAGAATTCAATCTTTTCTTTCAAAATAAAGTGAATTGCCTAAACTAACCAATTGTCATTCTCAAATGTCCTTGTTTAGTCTAAGTTATGGATTTTTGATGACTAAAAGTTCCTCTTAACAAGAGAATCTTTATCAAGTATTGCTAAGTCAAGTCCTATCTTGTTGGTCAAATAACAAATTTCACATTTCAGTCCTTCACTTAACTATTTAGAATTAGCAAGTAAATTTGGCCAAAATTTACTCAAAACAATCTCACACACAGGATAGAATTCAACCAATTTCAATCAAGACCAAACACAACAAAATAAAATTAGAGATTCCAACATGAATACTTGGCTAACAATCCTTACATTGAGAAAACTATCCACACATATTTAAAATAACGATAGCTAAATAAAGTTTGAGAGAAAAAAGCATAGTACAACTTGAGATCATCCAAAGGTTTCCTAACTTTGCAATGGCTCCAAAACAGCAAGCACTTCTTCACAATAAGAATTCTGTTTTGCGGTGTATATCCAGCAATCTGCTGCAATATGACTATATTTAAAGAAGAACTCGGTCAACCTCAGGCGCATGATGAGGAAAAATGAAGAGACTTGTAGTTATGGACTCACCCAGGCCGTGGCCTTCACCACAGGCTATTCGTGGTGAGCTTTGTCTCGACATTCCTCTATTCTTTCTTCTGTCCATGGAGATAGTGATTTGGGAGTGTCCATGGAGGGTCAAAATACACTCATTTGGGGTCAAATTTGGGGTAAAATAGTCTAAAAACCTATAACATATAGAGAAAAAAAACATACCCTAGCGTAAAACAAAAAAAGGGCATAATATAGCATAAAACACATAATTCTCCCTAAAAATAGTACAAAATGACCTCAAAATAGAGTGCACTTTGAGGACTTATCAAACTTCCCCTAACTTAAACCGTTGCTTGTCTCCAAGCAACTATGAAACTAAGACTAAAAACGAATACACATCCTCAGGCACACATCAGTAGCAACTTCAATAGCCACATCAACCCAAGAAACTTAGCCCAAAAGTGATTAAAACTTTTACAAATAGATAGAAGAAGGAAAATTTTGAAATAACAAAAAGAACGATCAGATCAAATATTAAATCAATTACTTAAATTAACTTGAACAATCATAGAGGCATATTGCAATAAGTAGAGCTAGAAGATAAAACCTCACGTTACGGATGAAACACTCATCACTCATGTGTTTAAAGTAAAATGCAGTTCTCTCAAATTTCATTCCATGGAACCAAGTCCATTATAAGCTTGATATGGCTCTCTAATTCGCCACCACTATAATGCAAAACACACAAGGAAATCATAAAGACTTTTTTAAGGGTTGTAACGAGGCAATTGGGTAAAGGTAAAGAGGGAACAAACATTTTGGGATATGTGGGGCTAAAATCGAAAGACTAAGAGCATAAACCATCATCTCTCAACTAAAACATACTCCACAAGCTTATACATCTCAAAATATCAACAACATCCTCAGTGAGATCACAAGAGAAAGTGCTTAAAAATATAAAACCAATGCCAAATCCTTTTATTTAATTATTTATTTGTTTTTTCCTTTTCTTCTCTTTTTTTTCAACACATTTTTTTAAACACCTTTGGTGTGGTTTGTTGTTTTTCTCCATTTGTTTTTTCATTTTTTTGACAATCGTCTAACAGGAGGATCATGGCAAAGGAAACTATGCACTTTTCTAGCAACTCACAAAACATAACCTAATTGACTTGAAGGGAAAATAGGACATGAATCCCTTATCATATCCAACCAAACCACAATATCCATAAAAGGTTATCATCCACAGACTACTCCTGATCAACTAAGAAACTCTATAGCCTTGGCTAAAAGGGTAAGGCATGTGTGTGGCCAAGGATGATAATATAGGTTCTTATCAATAAATATGGTAAAGATTCAAAGGGGTCGCAAAGGATAAATCATTCATATAAGTGTGGCTATTTTGTCAATGTAGCTTATAAAGTCAAAGAATACCTCAATCATATTGCCTTAATATGTATGCTAAATGTGATCTTGAACAAGAGTCAAATTAAGTTCTAGAGACTTGAAATTTAGGAAGAGTCATACATGAAAGAAAATATGAGAGTAAAATAATGAATTAGTCTATTTAAGCTTAAAATCTCACAGGACAAAACTCATCTAACTCATTGAATTTTATATGCCAAGTACTCATATCAAGAATCATTAAGCGATCAATTCACATCTAGCTTGATGGTTAAAACATGAAGCATAGTTCAAAAACTCATAAACAAGCATTTTATTCACAAATGGGTCTAACCAAAAGGTTGAAAATAGGCAAAAGAAAGCCACTTAGTTTAAAGACTCATCATTAGAGGATTTATAGGCTCATTCTTTTGGATTTTTTTTTTGGGGTTTTTGCTTTTCCTAAAATGAAACTAGAGACTAAAAATGTGAAAACAAAACTAAAACGAAGTGAGAAACCTAAAAAAAAAGCTAAATGATTAACCAAAAATGCAAATAAACCTAAATGCATGACCTAAAAATGCAAACTTTCACACTTCCACAACACACATATATACAGCCGCAAACACATGACAACTACAACAACTCCCATATGCTTGGACAAAGCATCGTCCTCAATGCAAGCACATAAAAAGCATAAAACACTAAAAGGGAAGGGGAGGGGGAGGATGGTGTAATGTAGATGGGTAAAAAGCTTGAAAAATCAAACTAAGAGAAAATGCATAGAAAAATGTTGGAAAACAAAAAATTTGAGAAAAGGAAAGTAAGTGGTGAAGAAATATGGAAGAAAAATGGAAATTAAAGAGTAAAAAGTGAAAAAATGGAGTTTTGAAGATTGTTGGTAAAAGTTGATAGAAATTAATCAGAGTTGGGAAAGATTGGTTAGAGTTGGAAAATATTGATTTTTTTTTTTAAAGTTAGTAGAAGTTGATAAGAGTTGATAGAAATTAATAAAAGTGGATCTACCAATGAAAAGAATCAGATTCAGAAGATGCATGGTATTGCATCAATAGGTGGACAAGATAAAGTTAGATTGGAAAAAATGCACGACTATTGTGGGGGAAAGGAAATTTGTTCATATTGCATTAAGTATGACTTCGAGTTGATTCGACTCGAATCATATTCGGAAGGCACATTTGGTTTGTCAAATCGAATTTGAATCAAATGTTCGGATGCAAAATTTAATTGGATTTGAATTTGGACATATCTACATTTGATTTGAATTCAATGCATTGTCATCCATATGAAATCTGGTTGAAATAGTTAGAAAGAGTATGAAGTACTTCAAACAAGTTGGAAAGGAAAACTTTCAATTGAAAAGAATAAGTCATGAATGTTTATTAAGACTTCTTTTCTTTTCTTCTAAGGGAATATGACATTAGATCTTTGTTTTTTTGATAAAGGCCTATTCTTTTCAATTGGAACTTTTCAAAAGGAATTTTTCTCATCCTTTCTACTTATTTAAGTTACGTTCAATTTCTTCTAATTTTCTAATAACTGTCTATACTATTACTCTCAATTGCTCCCAACTGCTTTCTAAGTTTGTCCAATTTCCTTAATGATTTGTTCTTCTAGATTTATTATAAGTATTGTTAATGCCTAATATTGTTGAAATTTGCTGAAACTCGATAAAAGTTAATGAGACATGCTAAATCATACTGAATTGCTTTGTTTTTTTTTTTTGGAGATCAAAATTGTTTTTTGTTATTAGAGACTAATTATGCTGAATTGTGATAAATATCGCTAAATTGTATTAAATGATGCTGAATTATGCTGAAAATTGTTGGATCTTAATGACAGATATTTACGATAAGTTCAAGAGAACATGACCTAATTATGTCCAACTCATTTCCTTTTTCCAAAAAAGGCCCCAAAATATACTGACTTTTCATTTTTAAGTTAATCCTTAAATTGTGTTTATGTCTTAAAACAGAAACAAAAATGTCAACTTAGATAAGATTCAAATTCAAATCATCAATAAAAGACTCTTTGTTGGTAGAAGTAATTAACACCCATAGTAATTAAAAAGTATTATTTGCATTTTGCAAAGAAATATTCTAATTTATAAGATTTTGGATCCAATTTTAGAATACAAATTATATGGTAGTCGCAGGTCCATAGACTCAAATTAATCTACATGGTACTATTTTTTTGTTTTTCTAAAATCACTCCCTATTTTTCATCTTTCATTTGAAAAAATAAAGTTTTTTTAATGTAAATTGCGTCAAGCCATCAAATTTATTTTTTTATTTGATAAAAAAAGAATAACTTATCAATGAAAAGTCATGCGCCACCAACAATGAATTTCTCTTAATAAAAGTAAATCTAAAACATCAAAATAAATTCTTCTCTCTAGAAAACTAATGGTAGATATGTTGTCGACTGACTCTAAACTTGTAGCATTATTCTTGCCATCAACTGTAGTCTTCAACATCAATATGTGTTTGTCGAATGTCGGTGAGTTATAATATAGCTTCATGAAGTAGGTGTTTAATTGGTACGCTAGACTTAGGAGTGAGCAGGACTGGGTGCCCGACTAGATTTTTAGGAACTGGAGCTGGATCTAGTTGGAACTGGGTTTTAGAATTTAGAACCTGTCCCAGACCTAGTTGGAATCATGTCCTAAAATCTGGACCTGGTCAGAATCGGGTATTTTGGGGACTTGGTCCTAAGTGGTTTTTTTATTTTTTTTCTCATTTTCCCCTAAGAAAATAGGGAAATGGAGGGATTGAAGGAAGTTGAGAACTTATATCTAAAGCTAAATTCTTAGAAATCAAATTATACGGCTAAATCAAAATATACAATAAGCAGTAAAGAAGATTCACGTACTCTAAAATAGACTCAGAAAATTGGGGACAATGTGAATAAAAAACCCACAAATGAATATTACAAAACAAACGAAAAACCTAGAAATTATTTTAATTCACTTGAAATAGAGAGAGAGAGAAAATGGCAAAAACAATATAAAAACAAATACGCAATAAGCAACAAAACTCATGAGGGGAAGAACCAAAGCTTGAAGAAAGAAATTCATGGCGGTCAAAATACATAACGAGTAAGTGAGGGACAAAATATACAACAAAAAAAATAAATAGTTAATTTGGAATAGTTGAGAGTTGGGTCTTGGTACAAAAGAAATATCACTTGAGAAATAAAGGCTTACTTTTTATATTTTTCCATCAAAATTCTTAAAATTTTGATGGGTACCGAGTACTAGGTTCGGATTTAGTTCCAAAATTTCAGGACCCAATACTGAACGTAGTTACAACAGGACCCTAAATTTTGGAACATGTCGATCTAACCAGGTTCGAGTCCAAACTAGTTATGGGTTCAGAAGTGGATACCCGATTTTTTTACTCACTCCTAACTAGATTGCACTTCAAAGGAAAATCGTTAGTAGAAGCACATGAAATTTTATTGTTGACTCATTCTTTAATAAAAAGTAGATCTATTGAATTTCGTAAGAAAATTAATCTCTAAATTTGCAAATCTATCGTAAATATTGTACAAAGGAGATGATTCAAACTTATACTAGAACTGAAATTAATCTAATTTATACTAAATATGAAAATAACCTAATTCACACTAATAATGAAAAAATAATTGATTAAACTCGAATTTGTACAAGTGCTAAGTGTTGGCTTTATGAACAATTGAACAATTATCAACCGGACCACCGTTGGCCTTCTTGAAAACTCTAGAAATTACCTTCAGAATTTCATAATAAATATTTTAAAAATAATATAAAAGCAGTTAGAAAATTACCAAATTAAATTAATAAGATAAGATTTACTTTACAGTTGGTTTTCCCTACACGTCTCTTCATGCCAGCTGTCAATATTTCCAAGATCTTTAATGCGATAATAATTTGGCTAGATTCCTTTCCAAAGTTGCCAAGGGGGGATGTAAACGAAGGGTATTTTCGTCTTTTTGCAACTTGTGAAACCCTACACGTCACAATCAATCTCTTTGGTAGTATAAAAAGGCTCTTGTAACCTTCTCCCCTCATTGATTGCCCTCATTGATATAAAGGAGAAGAGTATGAAGCCTTCAAAGATGGAGGAGGAGATCTACAAAGGTGGGGTGCTTGGAATTGGATTTTGTTGGCCTAAATCAACAAGATGAAGGGTTTTATTTGGATGATGGGAGATGTCACCATGGTTGAGAGGATGATGATGAGATAAACAACAACTGTTAGTGTAGATCTATCTGTTAACAAATGATGGATCACAGATCAGGTATTAAATATAAAAAGTTTTAATTTTGTTTTTATTCATCCTATATATGCCTCTATTATAGTCTATATTTGGTAATTTTGATTGTTTTGAAAAACTAGATTAGCATACTTTTATTTTGTTGATGTATTAGATGATTTAGTTTTAAAGATAGGAACTTTGTAAAATGTTTATGAGTATTAGTTAGAATTCCATGAATTTGTTTATATGAATTTGGTGAATTATAGATTGTTTTTAACATTGTGTTTGAATCAAGGGAAAAGAAGAAAAAGACAAAGAAGTTACTTTACTTTTTTGGGAAATTTGATTTGATATAGAAAAAGGGGGTGAGAATATTCCATCTTTTGTTTAATTAAATTGCCTCAATTTTTGCTTCTTTCAAGTTGGAGGTACTAGAGGAAGATTTTTTATTTCTTTTGAGAATGGGTTACAAACATTATATTACTTTCATCATTGATAGTAAAGTCTATACCATACACTGGGGAGCACATATTCTCAGAAGACACATCAACAAATAAATATTACAAAATAGAATATATGATAAATATATCCAAGAAAATATATATAAATAGAATGTCAGATTACATACTTTCATGTGTACCTAACAATTTGACGATAATGTTCTACATATGTTATCGACTAAAGTAAAAGAAAAGGTAGGAATGTAGGATCATAGCTCTAGGCTAATAATCTATTGGGGCACTAATCATTTTTAAAAGAGTGAGGGGGGAAAATTAGTAAAAGTAATTTTTGAAGTTCAAATTAAGTAATCTAGCATTCTTGGAGTGGTCTCTTTGTTCATAGGAATGCTTTCTATATTTAAAGTTGTCTGTATCTGACTCTATTCATACTCTAAAGTGGGACCAACAAATTGTAATTAAATAACCTAGCTCTAAACAAATTATTATCCCCCAACCATAATTGAATAGTGATGTAATATCATGGGTTTGTATATATGAATGGTGACTGTACTTCTCTAGCCCTCATTTGCGCCTTTTTTAAAAAAGATTTTCATTTGAGGCTAGGGCTGTCAAAGTTTGACCTGACCCGATAATTCGACCTGAATTTACTGAAAGAAACACAAACCCGACCTGAATTGGGCCGATTTCGACACGAAGTCGACACGATTTGACCGTTTAGTATGAAAACTTGTTATTTTTCAGTTTTGAGCGGATTTAAGCTATTTTCAAGGCCAACACGAAATTGACCCGTTTATTAAATGGGTCGACCGACCCGACCTGTTTGACAATCCTATTTGAGGCTATAGATTTCACTTTGAGATGTTTTACATGGGCAATTGGTGTTTTAGATAGAGGTAACGTGTATGTATGAAGAAATTTGGTTATGTTATTGATAATTGTAGATGTGACCGTATAAACTATTCCTATATCTTCAACAATCAGTTTAAGCAAGAACCAGTTCAACCAAAAGTTTAAGCTAATGCTTGAAGGTACAAGAACAGGTTTATAAGCTAATAGTACAATGCTATATAATGAACAATTTGCTATTGTTCTCATCCAAATATGATTCTCTCAAGAATAAAGATATAAAACAAATTATAAATAGACTGGTAATAGACTAAGTATTTTCTAACGACTATGTGTCCTCTATTCATGCCGTGTATTACTTTTCTGAAAACTAAAGTGCCTAAATGTCGGTGTCGTATTGTATTTGTGTTACGCATCAATGTCTGTGCTTTGTAATATGCTATAAATGATGTACTTGAATATGGGGAGTGAATTTTCTCTCCTTTTGGCCCTGCACCTGTTGTGAGTTTGGTATTAAGGTATAGGGATTCCTTTTAATAACGTAAGTGGATTTGTTTGAAGACAACCCTTGGAGTGTTGTGCACCTGCTTATTAAATTTTTATTCTGACCCAAAAAATTAAATTTTAATAGGTTGTCACACACTAACACATGATTAAATGGAGTTTAGAATTTTGTATTTTAACTACCTTTTAAATTCATTTAATAAGATTTTTTTAATAAAAAAAATTATGATCACTATTTTTTATATAGTGATAGTACATCAATCCACTTCATAAATTTCAATAAAAAATACCATATTCAATCCACTTCAACCAATTTCAACCAATTTTAACTTGCTTTCAAATATTTTGACCAGCTTCTACTCATCATATAAAAAAAAATTCAACCTATTTGACCAATTTCAATCTGTTTCGATCTACTTCAACCAACTTCAATCTATTTTAGTAAAAAAATACTCACTTCAATTCACTTCTATCAATCTCAACCAATTTCTCCTATTTATCAACCCGTATTTCCCAACGAACTGATTAATTATTGTGTGAAGCTCCTTAAAAGTTTAGTTTAGTTTATTTTATTATTGATAATATTGTATTAAAGTTGGCTAAGGAAAAACAAAACAATGCTACTCTTCGATTTCTTGTTTCTGAAAATGATGTTTATGATTGCAATAATTGGTGTAGGCATTTGATCTCTTTCCTTTTGTTGTTGATCAAACTTTATCTTGAGTTGAACGTAGATGTTAAAACCAACTTTTGGACGAATGTGTTAGAAAATTTGACATTATTTGATTTGTTCGATCTAAATTTAAGTCAAATCTTAACTTTTTTGTGGTTTGTAATTAAAATAATATGTTGTTATTTTTGCTAATCCTCCTTTTAATAGGTAGTGTTGCTAAGGGCTTGTTCTTTTCGTTGG
>JACYFF010003369.1:1268807-1281813 GCA_017589665.1 Selenicereus undatus | reverse complement strand
ATATATATATATATATATATATATATACATATATATATATATTTTATGGATAGGATGGGTGAAAGTTGGTTAACGTAAAAAGTTGAGAATAATTTAATAAGTGTTGTTGTGAATATTTATATGTTAACAACTTCTTATTATTTATGAATTTATGCATCAAACAAATTATTTATGGTATTTTTTAATGTATCTATTGAGAAAGTTTTTGTAAGTATAATTTTTTACATAAGAATTTATCAATTACTACTTCAATACGCCAATACAAAAAAATTACTGCATGGTATTTTTTGGTTAAAAATATAATTAATTTTCATATGATGATTTACAAATTGTGAAAATTTGAAGGAGATGAGACGAAGTTGGTTGAAGTGGATCGAAGTTGGTTGATGTTGGTAAAATGAAATTTACCAACAAAAAGAATAAGCGCAAAGTTTATGAAGTATGATCCATCGTTTAGGGGGTAGTTTGCTTTTGTTAGGGGTAATATTTGGAGATATCAAGCCATTGTGCAAAGTTCAAGTTCAAATATTGAGTTTATAACTTTGCTTGCTTTCTTAAAGAGGTATGAAGATGATGACAATTTCGTTCTCTTTTAGCGCTTAGGCTCTGTTTGGTCCTTAATGAGTTTTTTTCCTTGTTTGGATTGAAGAAAAAAATACAAGAATTTGGATAAGAAATTTAAATATTGACGAACTACTTGAATCATGTTGATGTTATCTAAGCAATGCGAGGTTGAAGGAGATTAGGAATTTTCCTCAAACTTTTCTCACAATTTTATGAGGAAAATTTTGTCACTTGTTTCTAATAATTTTTCCACCTAACTTTCCTCTATATTTTTTTTCTTTGTAATTTTCTCTAAACTAAATACAAGAAAAAAAGTAACTTTTCCAAATTTTTTTCTTTTCACTGAATTTTTCAAGGTCCAAACGGAGCCTTAAATTCTTGATTTTTCTTTGCTTCCGCATACCTCCCCCAACCCCGAAAAGGAAGGTTTAACGTCTGTTAAAAATTAGATGCAGTTCCTATTAGACCAATTCAAGTTTTAGGATGAAGCCGTCCTATATAAGTATTATGATAAGATAAATTCCTCTAGTTTGTGACTTTGTTTGAAAGTTTTGAAGTAACTAATAATTTGTATTAAAGTAACTTTTTAATTCGAAGGTGATTGATGAATTATTAGTCACCTTCATATTTGTTAAGGGTCAACATGAAGTATCTGACTCACAATAGGTTTCGATGAGACGGTAACACAAAGACCTATTATTAGAGCAATTCCTTCTACAAGAATAACAACTTCTGGAACTTCTTGTAGGCCTCTCAAACTTAGCCATTTTACTTACAAGAGTCGATTTCCTTCATATATACCTTTTCTCAAGCCTTGTTCAGATGAGATCAGTACAAGGGGACGGGATCCCCCCCGCCCCAAAACACACACACTGGAAGGATTTGGGGGAGGGGAGTTAGAAATCTAATCGAAGTGGTTGTGTACCTAGACCTAGATGTAGCAAAGTTGACGCAAAAAGTGTAATGAATCCATGCCCAACCTGTTCAAGAACCAACTCAACCAAAAGCTTAAGCTCATAATTCAAGGTTTAGGAATATGTTTATACTCTAACACGTCCCCTCATGCGAATGCCCCTTGGGCTTGAAGCGTGGATGCTGCAAAGGTCCACCTTACCTTGCACAATAAATCAATACGAGAGCTGCTGAGATTCGAAGACATTTTACATAGAAAGACTCTGATACCATATTCAAGAACCAACTCAACCAAAAGCTTAAGCTCATAGTTAAAGGCTCAAGAATAGATTTATACTCTAACACAACCTGATACAAGTATTACAAAATGAACCCAAAACCTGAATTGAACTCAATCTACTCGATCCAACCCAACCCAAACATATTCATCCAAAATCAGTTTTCTTCGAAAAATAAGTATATTGAACTAAACATCCAATGCCCTAAAGACAACCTGAACTGAAATGACCTTACTAGAACCATGAAGCCAACAAAATCTTTTCAATCCCAGTTCGACCCTAATCGAATGAGACCAAATGAATGAGAATGACTCGTTTGCCTGGCCCAACAGGGGTGAGGGATCAACTTGAGCACTTGGGATGTTAAGCAGTCTACTTTCCTGCACTGAATGCAAACCCATGATAACGATTATGCTTGTATGAATAGTTTCCTTCATTTGAATAGTTTCCTTCATTTCATATTAAGATGACTGAAACTTGTGAATGTGCTTGCAGAATCAAGGCTTGAAATTTATAACTCAACGTATACAGAGATTCAGGAGCTAGATTTCTATTTGATCTACATAATCAGAAAATTGGAATTGCAAGAAGATAATGCTCCTGCAGTATCTACCTAACAAGCTTATTGCTTCAAAAAAAAAAAAAAGGCCACATTGCTTATTTGGCCTTTTCTTTTCAAGGATCTGCCTCTCTCTTTCTGATGTCCTGTCACTATGAACCAGCTGGAAACAGGACAGAAAGAGTGTAAATTATCACCCCCCCCCCCCCCAAAACACAAAAAAAAGACTGCAAAAACTGTCATTGGGAGAGTTGCTATAAGAATGAAATCAGCAAAGTTCCCCAGTATGCTGCAATTCATCTAAAGTGTTCATTGCTTGGTTGACTGCATGAAGAATCATCTTCTTTATCTGCCATGGCAAAGGAAAGGTCGTTAAGACTCAAGAACCCCATTGATTCAAGCGTGAACTCGAATGCATCTAGTCAGAAAGATATTGTTACCTCAAGTTTGTCTTCTCGAACTCTGTGGAACTTTGGAAGTTTCCGGAACTCCTCAGTTAATCGCAGGCACTCTTGGATGTTCTCAGGGGAGACGAAATCTACAGCTACCTTTGTACAGGACTGCACAAGCACCATCATTTGTTCCAGTTAGAACAAAATTTATCAGAAACGTCTGTGGTACAGGACTGCACAAGCACCATCATTTGTTAATAAGGTGGAATCTAGATTGCCGGGTTAATGAGCTCCCAGGGACCATATTTTTCATGAAGTATACACTAACAGGTTTCTTTCTTTTAATGTTAAACATCTTGTGTTTTTTCTGACCTTGAGATTTCGGACTTGATGAGGGCAGCCAGCAGGTATAAATACTGCCTCACCGAGCCTCTGCTCGAAAGTCCATGGCTCAACACCTAGGATTGATGCAAAGATTAATAAGCACAAAATTTTGCTGGATGAAAAACATGCCAAGCAACTCACTGCAGTGTGGAGTACTAACCGTATTCTTCCTTGAGCTTCCTTTTGTGCTCCAAAGTCAAGTAAAACGACTGATCATGTATTGGATGGATAACCTGATCATCGAGGAAGTACTTTAGTGCCTGAAGCGATGAATGTGCACTTAATAATCCATGTTATTAACAGCTCTTGAAGTATTGTGATAGATTGTGTCCGTTAAAGCCATTTTAAATAAGACCATTTTGTTGTGCCTTCAGCAGAATGTATTGACAAGCTGAAGTGGTAGTGAACAATGGGTCAATCGACTTTGCCAATACATAAGACGACGTTCAATGACAGAACTTTTACCTTTTCAACAGGACAACAGTAGATATGTCGAAACTCCGTAAAGTGTTTCATTAAATAAGCCTCTAATTTAGGCACATCTTCCCGCCTAAATATGTCCCATAGAGCAGCACCTGATTCTCTTGTACCAAATGAGCCATGATCGAACTCCTGTTTTGTTGGGACACATGGTTTACAATCGCGAGACCCATCATCATCAGCTATGGCAGAATGCAGCTCTTTCTGATCTTGAGCTCTGTGTTTCTTTTTGAGTTCATCAATGGCTGACGCTTGACCATCACTCAATGCAACATCAGCTGTATGCATCAAGAGGTTCACCTGCATCAGTCAAATTGGATTATTAAGTCTTTGTACATCATACCACATGTTAATAATAGCTATACAATTTTGGCAAAAAAGGAGAATCACAAAAGGCAAGCATGTGGGCCTAGTAAACTGGTTATTTAAGTTGGATTTACCTTGGAATTGCTCTGTGTTAAGGTTAACGGAACTTTGATAGAATTTTATTTGTATACAGTTTACACTGCCAGTTGGTACGATGCTCCGTACCAGTTGGTACAGTAAGTTTTCTAAGAAAATACGTGCAATATACGTCTATAAATTTAGAACTGATTTAGTTCAGTTCTTGCAGATCAGGTTGCATAAGATAAGATGAGTGGCATACAGCATCTGACATATCACAATGAAGCTTAGTGACAGAGTCTCCTCTGCCCAGCTCTTGTGAGATTCCATAAGCTATGTATGACTTTGGTCCCAAGTCTGGTTTCAGGATGCTCGAAGGCAACATTGCGCCGAGGTTAAGGACACCCACTCGCGGATCGGTGTACTCCTGAAATGGCAATGCACTGATGAACTCATCACAGTGTCTTGGCAGAACATCATCAAACTTATCAGAGGGAGGCCAGTCTTTTAGCTTCAGCATTTCAGGCCAGAAATTCACATAGCTTCTTCCTTCTGTGTATCCTTTGAAGAACTGGCGAGCACTGATTTCCACCTGCATACATGTATTTGGGCTCAGAAATTGCAGAAATTTGCGAGTGTCTACATAGCATTGATGTTAGAACTTACATTGCAGAAATTGCAGAAATATGTAATTGGGTGTTTGCATTGTATGCTGGGATAAATGACCCCACGTAATGATCAATTTTGGCAATGAGATCAAATAACAAAATTAACACACAAGAATACATAAATAACACTCGGAGATGTTAGAACTTACATGGAAAATCCTCACTTCAATAAAGAACCATCAAACATTTATTTCTGGCCATTACATACCATCCAAGGATGCCTCCAAGTACAATTAATCTTCAATCTCATGACCAAAGGATGAATGTTCTCAAGTTTGATCAATTCTCTTCCATGGCTCCTCATATTTTTTTAATTTGCAAAAGGCCGAATGTTACCTGCCTGCATTTTGACCTCCACGGGTCATGCTTTAATGTGATCCACACTTTTGGGGGCGGTGTTGTGATGTTAAGTCCCTAAGCTAGTTTACAGAATCCATTTGGTGAAGAGATTCCTTGTGGACCTTCAGAGCCATGTTGGTGCTAGATATATTGACTTGCTTTTCTGTTCTTTACTTATTCGCGTAACACCCTTACATTTGTCATCAAGTATCCAAAAATAGGTTGAATGGAGACAATAAAGGCTTAGTAGAGATGGTATCACTTAACATATTTGCATCCATATAGCCATCTTTGACATACAAGTTCTTTGGGGGCGGATCATGGACATACTCAAAGTGTTTGCTTAATGCTCCAACAAATCTTCCTGCTTGGACGAATGCTTCCAGCGGTAAGGATAGGCAATGTCTACATCTTAATCTCCCAAACCCCGCAGAAGTGGGACCCACACTGAGAGCAGGTGCTATAGGAACAACCTTGTTGCATCTCTTCCTCATAACATTGATGCCTACTTTGTAGAAAAGCTCAACTTGAGTTGAGTGTGATACTTAAGAGAATCCTTTTGATTTTTGCTGAGCTTAGTTGAGATAAGCACATGCTCAAGATGTATGTACGATCATTATCATCTATGCACACTTTCTTTCAAAGCATCACAGTAAGAAAATGTTTGATTGAATACACCAATGAATAATGTCCCCGTCAAAAAAGATGAGAGCATATGGTGAAGTTCTTCACCCCACCCCCCCCCCCCCGCCCCAAATTGCCCTATCCATTCTCATTGAACTTTTAGAACCATCTTCTCAGCATAATAACCTCAAACAATAGTCGCAAAGACGACCTTTAGGCAACTGAAGCAAGGTTTGCTTCATTAGCATTCACGGCCACGAGTCAAGACATTTGGGTTTCATATAGCCACGTTGCAAATGCACATGAATATTGACTATCCATTATATCTTGCCTTCGAGCATTACAATGGCAACAATGCCTTCGTCTAACATGCTTGAAACTTGAAACTGCATCCCAATTTGTAGATGATCCTTGAAGGTTTGAAGCACCTTGAAGTCTATAGATGCTCTAGAGTTTTTGTAACGTTTGAAATTTGCAGAGGGAGCCTTAAAAGAGTCACAAATATTTACAATAGCTAAATATTCAAGAATCATCTCAACCAAAAGTTTAAGCGGATGATAGAGGATCAGGAATAGTTTTGACTCTAATATGCCCCCTTACTTGAATACCTTCTGGGTGTGAAGCGTGAATGTTCTACAGATTCCCTTCTACCTTTCGACCCTGCATAGTCAATTTAATACCGGGGTTGCTGAAACTCAAATATGAGACGTCTCGTTCGAAAAGGGATTGGTACCACATTGTGAAACCATATCAACCAATAGCTTAAACTGATGATAGATGGTGGATGGTTGAAGGTCTATGAATGGTTTTATACTAAGGAACTCATAGTAAGTTTGAAGTTTTCATGAAAGAGGGATGAACATGTCTTCAACTTGGCCATACTCTCCACGATTGTGTATTTCCCACATACTTGCGCTTATAGTTGCGACCATCTCCATTCAAATTCAACTTGAAATTCCTGGAATCAATGTAGAGTTCGTTTTTCAAAAGGTGCAAAGAAAAGGATTAAAGGAATGACAACTCCTCTAGAATGGCAGTTAAAAAGGAGAGAAAAATATTGTGCACGACTGTGCGATTCGTGTGATTCAACTCTATCGTGCACACATTAGACAAAAACAATTTTTACAATTCAGATGGGTTGAGAGCGGATGAACCTAGGTGGGCCTAACTTGTCCCACTTACTCAATGTTAAAGTCATAAATCGGCCTATCCCACTTCATTAATATGTTGACCCTAACTCGGCTCGGCCCGTTGCCCACCACTACTCAAGTGGCATGAAAGGTACCTTCATTTTTGGAGGCCCGGGTGTCTGAACATTGGAGGGCATTTTACTTTGAAGGGTTAGTACTTCCACCTCAACAGGCCTTTTAGCCCATGACATGGCACCCTTATCCTCGTTAAAAATATGGAAATCAAATAAAACAAAGCCAACTCGGGCTGATTTTTTGAATGAATTGAAAATGTAAAGTAAACAGGACTTAAATGCAAACGCAAGTTGGCTCAAGTTAGTGTCTCGAATCAAGGTAATCAAGCCACGCTATTAGCTTGGCTCATTCACGTTGTAGTGTCCAATGAGGCACACAGGTCAATTGGCTGACCCTCCATGTGGACCTAGATTTGGCCAAGCTATACTAATCAAACCCCTTTCTAGCCCATCTCTAGGTGTAGCTATTATCTATGCGAAGACCAGAGTATTAACTACTTAGATAGGTACAGGAGCAAAACAAAAGAGACGCAAGTTGATGGGAGTATTAACAACTAAGAGAGCATAGGGTCATCAATTTCGTGGTAATCGTTGGGCCAATAAATGGCCAAGCAAAAAGGTGGGATATAAAGAGGCTTGATTAGAATTATCCTCGCTTTTCTTTCTTCACAATACATTTTTTCTTTATTCTTCTGCTTCTAGTCAGCCCTCGTACCTCCAAAAAATAGAAAGATAAAAGGCTTGGTTACGAACCAAATGAATAACTGACCCAGAAACCCAAGTGAAATTAGGCCTTGATGATAAAAGAAGTTCTTATCCCTCACCCCAACTCCCAAGCAGATCTAGAGTTATTAGAGTTATTAGAGCTGAGCCAAAACTGCATCCTTTAAGCAACACGTCAGAAATATAGTTGTGTAAAGTCCAAAAGAAGTGGAAAAAATTAATGAATTAACAGGAGGTTGACCCTGCAACTCGAGCACATTTTTAAAGTAGTATAACTTGAACCCGTAGGGTTAAAATCTTGAATCCATTAACCCACCTCTCTCACATGCTAAAGAGGTTCAGAAAACAGGATGCAGAAACTTGCAGCAGATCAAAATAACAAAACTTATCAATATTGGGATATTCTTTGCACAAATGGCTGCATGCAATAAAGAACTGAGACTGGTGCAAAGATGATCTGTGAATATTTAAGAGAAACGTAGAACGTAACATAAATGTAGAACAGCAGTATAATATGAATATAAATGCAGGTGTTTAAGCCATTACCTCACAATTAGCAAGGCAATCAATCGCTTTAATGTTTGAGTCCACGTTTTCACACAGTGCCCGCCACATTACCATTGGCTCCCAGCTCAAGCCAGCAGCTTGCTGCAATGCATCTCGAACAATTACGGGCTCACCTTTGACCCAATGTTCTCTGAACTTGGTCATTGCACCTTCTCTGAGTGCATCACTGGATGTAGGGCAATATAAGTGATCGTCATTAGCCTTTTCCCTAGGGCCTGCTTGGCAAACTGTCTCCACTTTGTCCAATGGAGATTTCAGTGATGTTTGTTCCATATCATTACTTTTTACTGACACTAGTGCTGCTTTCATCTCCAAAGTCCTTATCCAACCTTTCGGAAGAATCCTCCTCAACTCCAAGTTCCCGTTACCACATCCTCCTCGATCTGTGGATGGGCAAGGGACTCTTCCATTGCTATAGGCCTTCCATTCGCTCAATGAGTCAATGGTATCACTAGATTTATCCTCAGGGTCGCTCGGGAGAGGATCACCACCATGAATGTAATCATAACCCTTATCAGTATACTTGTAAGGGACCCCTGGAGGACCTCCTAAGAGTTTCCCTTGCCGAATCTCCTGACAACAACCCAAGCACAGTTCATAGCAACAATTCGGGCAACTTCTATGAAGGTCAAAAATTGAAGTTGCACATTGATTGCTGACAAGAACAGGAACACAGAGGGAAAACAAGACAGTCAGAAATGGTGACCAAATATTTGCTTAATTTGGTAAACAAAAATCCTGAATCAAACCAAACCTAGAGCCTAGACAATTTGAGTTTCTGATAGTACCAGTATATTCGCTCGTCTTCAAAGCAAGAGGACTCCGGTATGTCATCTTCACTGAGAGGAAGGCCTGTGCGTGTCAACAAAATATTAGTTATGAAGATTAAGGAGAAGTTGAAAGAAGATTGGTGTAGGTAACTGTTACCTTGAATATCTGCTTCAAGCTGTATTTCTTGGGATTGTTGTTGCTGAATTTGCTTCACAAATGGGTGTAGTAACCTAACCAGATACCTCAGATGTTGAGTCCTTTCTTGGGAGGAAATCTCTTGCTTTGATGTCTGGTACACAATGGCGATTCACAATTTCAAGCACCAGAAAATATGAAAATTTCAAAAGATTTAACGAAATATTGAAATGCAAGGAACAGTCAAGGCAGAAACGCTCTATTTACCTTAATTCTTCCACTTGTGCGAAGGCATTCGTTACAATTACAAATTCTTCGGCAGAATGGACAGCTTTCTGCAATTTCCTCTTCCGAAATCTGAGGATACCTATTCCACAGACAAAAATATTGGTATAGGAAAAAAGAAACACGAATGTGCACTCAAACTCGTAACTCGCAAGTTGCAAGAAAACATAGGCAGTCGCTCACCAGTGTCTGATACATCGTACACAATATAACATCTCCTTGCACATTTTGCATGGAACGGCATATCTGCTATCATTTTTCCTACACTGATGACACAGCTTGGCTCGTTGTTGTGCTTTATTCTGTCTCCAAAAAGGCAACGTATTAGTTTCTACACCTCTAAGTTCAAGAGAAGGTTTATCAGAAGAAACCATAAACCAGAACACTTTTAAGTTTTAACCATTCAAAACTTATTTAAACGGTTTTTGAGGTTCTACTGGTAGAAAGGCTGTGTACATTTAGATCTCCCTAGACCACACTTTGGCAGGATTCACACTGGATGGGTCCTGTTGTTTTGCTAAACCATGACATCAAAAGAATAAATGGCCAACTAGATAATATCAATAGAGCAATAAAAGAGGGGGGGGGGGGATCATTCTGTAAAATGAAGCTTGCTGATACCTGTGTTCCATTGTCCGAACAACTTGTCTTCCTTCTTGATCTGGCAATGCTGTCACCATCACTGTTTCCAGTTGAATTCACTGAGGTAGGGGAGCCAGTCGTTAAAGAGGAAGATGAATAATAGGAATCAGAACTTCCCGTACAACTACTCTTTGAAATCGCTTCCTTCTCCAAATCATTATATCTACAACGTGCAGTTCTGCCCTTAGTTCTCACCTTACTGATCATCGGTTTCAATGCATTTTGTTTCATGCTTGCCTTCTCAATCACATGATTCACAGGATAAAGCTCTTTAACAGCCTTTGTATTCCTATATAAGTGTACACTACTTCTATTATTCTTAGATTTGCTCCTTACTGCCCGTTTATTCATATTAACCTCATAATCTTCATCTTCTTCAGTATCCTCTACTTCTGAATCCTCTTTGTCACTGTTTTCCTCCATTTCAAACTCGCCATAATAAAATTCTTTGCCATATTTACAAACACGTTGCCGCTTCCCTGATGGAACTTCCTTCTTAATCTCCCTGTTATGTTCACCTTCATAATGCAAAAGGCCTTGGAGCTTCCTCTTCATATTCATCACAGAAAGATTGTGTGCTTTAAATTTGCCATTGTTCATCTGACTCTTATTTGCAAACATGACTGACATTTTTACTGCAAATAGATAAGCACAGCCCAAAGCTTTAGTCACCAATTTGCTGAGAACGCAAAGTAGATAGAAAGGGCATAAATTTAATGCACTATACTAAGATAATCCAGTGCAAAAGAATGTGATAGCGATCCTAAAGTCTACGCAGGATTGCCGTATGGTAGCAGCAACGAGCAAAAACAATCATATTGCTATCTTCTTCAAATCAAAGCATTTTCTATTCAACCATATGTATCATAATAAAACAATATTGACCAGACCTGGATTGAGAGAAAGTGTCCAAATAGCCTCCAAGACTAATTGAGATTCATAAAGCAATCAGAAACCAAGTGTCCATTGAACTAGGATTATACCAGCTTCTGAGTCGAATGAAATCCAAAATTTTGCACTGTCCTTTTACCTGTGCTAAGATAGCTGGTACTTACTGATATCCATCTGGCAAAAGACCCGACTTCGAACCAATTTAAATGTGAAGGTAAGGTTTCATACATCTAAACTCCCCTTCCCAACTCAATCCAGGTGAGACTCCAAGATAATTGCAATCAGGAAATGGTGCTAAGGGAGCAAACTAGCAGTAGAAATACGATCGATGCGGAATCAAACCCACACTGTCAATGAAAGATGGAAGATCAACAAGAAGATGAATCTGATGAACTGAATAAAGAGAGCATCCTACATGCAATCATACATAAATTTCTAGCTCAAACACCAACCAAAAGCACAATGAATCGAACATAAATGCTCAATTGACACAACGCAAACATTACAACTATGCCATTTACATCCAACCCACAATACTAGACCAACAACTATTACTCCCAATGTGGGTCACACTTTTGCGGGCATCCAACCCACAATCAGAAGATCAATACCATCATACCACAAATCACACTGACAACTGCCAGAGTTTCAATTAGACCACTGATTGGAAAGATAAGTATCTAAATTGGTAAACAAGAATGAAGTCAGCTAATATGAATCCAAACACATAGATTTATCAAAATAAGACACAAAACAAAAAAAGGTTTGAATATGAGAACCTGAATTCTGCACATCCAATTTGGAGGAACCCTTCATAGACTGGAGGAAAGATCAGATTTTATTTCTTTTTCTTAGTTATCTGGAATCAAATCGACATGCATTGTTTAAGGAAGAATGAAGAAGAAGAATAGAATCAGATATAAAGTGGGTGCACCTTCAGCTACAGTAACTCCAGGACAGAAGACTTTCACAATTGACTGGAAAAGTCATGACACCAAAATTCCACGTCCACCCACAGAAAAGCACCCCAGAGGAATTGATTAACAATCCACCCACCTTCGATCCTCCACCCAAATTACCAAAAAAAAAAAGGGTAATTCCAATCCCAGAAGATCGAATCAACCCAAATCAGATTGCCCAAAACCCAATTCAATTTCATGCACGATTGAATTCATTGAACGGGATTCAATGACAAAAACAATTTATTAATGAATCCAATGAAGGAAAAAAAAAAACCCCAGAAAGAAAAAAATTAAAAGAACTCACCAGATTTGATGGTGAGGGAGGCAGGGGAAGATAAGCAATGCAATTCATGAGAGAGAGCGGAAGAGAGAGAATGTTGAGATTCAGAAGAGCGAGTTTCCCAACCAACGCAGAATTTGTTTTGTTTGGTTTGGTTTGGTGGGCAAAAACAAGGAAACAAATAAAAGAGTTTGATTACGTTATGTTATTTTTCAGTGCCCGCGAAGATTGTAATTTTAATTACATCTGTCATATATAATCTACAGCTTTCTTTTTTCTTTTTTCTGTTTTTTTTTTTTTTAAGGTTAGATATATAGTAAAATTGCAAAAGTCTAACTCGACATGATAATTTGATCTGAATTTGATATGAAATTATTGAGAAAAATTCGAATCCGACATGAACCGAGCCGATTTCAACCTGTATAGTTGACAAGATTTGATCATTCACCTTGGAAGTATGTTATTGTTTAAGTAAATCTAAACTATTTGTAAGACTGATTCGAAATTGATCTGTTTATTAAATGAGTCAATCGGAACCGACCTGCTACTTAGCTTTAATATATACAGTGTTCTTGATTCTTAAACCCTATTTTTCTCAACTTATGTTTTAAAAAATAAGTATAGATAATTTCAGGTTAAAATTTAATAAATAATTTAAAATAAGTTTAATTTGAAATAAATTTAGATAAAGAATGTAAGGGAACAGGGCGTTATCTAAACTTTGCACGTGTGCTCTAAAAAAATATACAAAAGAAGAGTGGAGGAGAGTAGGGATGGGTGATCAACGGTGAAGATGAAGCCACGTGGAACTCAGTAATTGCCATTTGAGGGCATTTTGAAGAATGTGCCCTTTTTGACCTGGAGTAATTCTCTGACACAAACACGGCATTGTTTTGTGAATCTGATGTTAATAAATATGATTTAATTCTATAATTAATTTCTCCTGATCCTCTATATATATA